>JAHWXV010293237.1:0-18012 GCA_024586415.1 Phrixothrix hirtus | reverse complement strand
TTCCGGCTTGAAAAATAGGAGAATGGATTTTATGTACAAAAAATAGATAAGATTTTACTTGTGCCCACCCTCTTTCAGAACTCACGAGCCGCCACTGTTATTTACATATGTATGTATTAAACCGTGTTGATCACGCACACTAATTTGTTGTTTTATTACATTTATTGAAGTGGTAGGTTGCAATGTTTCATATTTCAGGGGCAACATTTCTTATTTCAATGGATTGTATTGTAAGGAATCAGTTTTTAAAATCTCCCGAGTACGGCACCTCATTTACATTTATTGTTAACAAGGGTTTTATAACAGACTAAGCGTTACGAGAATTGTGCTTTGAATAAAATGATCAACTTTACTATCAACATTTTTAATTCTGCAGTTAATAAATTTTCTTAGTTGTCTAGCTCCTTTAACTTTTAAAACTATGTGTCATTACATTTATAAATTTAACTCGATTGTTTCAGTTTTGAAATAATTGCATGAGTACATATGCATATATTTAAAGTAGTTCATTTGCAATAAAGATAAATATTTTTTTGTCGAGTAATCAGAGCAGTTTCAAACTGTAATCGTTACAATAGAATAAATAGTGAAAGTTTCAGGAATGCATTTATGGAATACTCCTGGACCCGTAATTCGCTATTTGATATAAAGTATAAAAGTTGGTTGAATCTATACATCAATGGCGAACTATTGAGCACTATAAGTATCGAATTCCACGTCATAGCAACAAGTTGCACTACTAAATAACGTTAATTACTTATTGGACAAGAAAACTCCCAAACTTGTATCTCTTCAATTAGTTGCATCGTAAATCGATCTTGACAAAAGATTAACGATAAAATTATTTTTAAATTAAACGAACCTAAGAAATTGGGGAGATCTGACATTACTTATAATGAATTAAGGAGTGAGCCTTATACATACTCCAGTAAAACAGAGGTACAAATAAATGAACATAGGGGAAAGATCAGAAATTCAAATTACACCGTAACAAATGACTTGACCTTTTAAATCTAGCCATTACCATAATGAAGTAACCGGGTCTCCGATCATTTCTCAAGATAATAAGGAATGCGTAGTTTGCAAAGAGCTAACCGTTGGTTCTATGAGTAAAGGGTCAGCGAATTGGAATCCTTCAGATAATGACCCTATTTGTTCTTGTTTTCACTTTGACTTCCACTTTTTCAACACTACAAGGATTCCACTAAATAAAGTTTTTTATTTGTATAATTTATTGACTGTCCTATCTTATTCAAATCAACATCTGCTTCTAAATTGGTACGTTTTTAGTTACGGTTGAATTATTTTCTTTGAATTTTCGTATTTTGATGTTTGCTATATTTTAATTCCATTCAAAATTAAATCAAAACTAAATTATATGTAATTAGTATGAAAATATATATATATGTACATCATTATAACGGTAATTCCTAAGGGTCGGTTGTTATAATTAAATATCGTATTTGCCGAGAGAGGGCATAGTCGGAGTGTTAGTGTAGTGTAGTTCTTCTATAGTGGATGTACTTAAACTTCCGTAAGAGAAATTATAATAGGCGGCAGATAGTTTGTAGAAATACCTAATGAAAATTATGGCGAGTACTAGAAACCAACCGTTACAACATTTATACTCGCAACAAATCTTGTTACTCGGTAATTCGAAGATATTAAAGTAAATGAAAGAATCGTTCAAACATGAACTGATTTATTATAACAAAATAAAAATGTATTCGCTCTAAGACTACCCTGTACACATGTATTTTACAAGTTATACGGCAAATAGCCGAACATTGTAAATCAGCAGCAAAACGGGTGTCGTAATTAATACCGTGTTAAAAGGTTTAAGCATGAAAGAATAATTTAATTATTTGACATAGAAGTAATTGACTGGATGTTATAATGCTTTCCATAATATACTTTGAAATGTAAATACCCTAAAAGTAAATTACAACTTTTACCAAATTGTTCAAATACAAAATTTGATTACTGTTTCCAATGTTCGCCTCACAAATTTGTCAGTTGTACTACATATAACGAATTATTATTGACTGTATCCTAAACAACTAAATTACAAAGCAAAAACAATTTTATCCATCGAATGTTTAGGTCTCAAACGACGAACAGATTGTGAAACGTGGGATATTTATCATAATATTGAAGTTTCGTAGACTATACAGGGTGGTCCAACGAATAGTTTGCTCCTCGCTTAACGGCTGGTTGAACAATTTTCTAGAAAAATTCCGGACACGTCGAATTTGTTTTTGAGGACGCATTTTAAGCATAGCGATACATCATTTTAAAGAGCACAAAGTTCTTTTTATAACGATTCCCTAATTGGTAGATAAACAGTTAATGCAGGAACGTCTTTAGAAACCCAAATCCTAATTTTTTTTATTAAGGAAACAGACACGTACGTTTTAGTTGTTAGGAATCAAAACAATCACATCATTTAATGTTATTAAATTTTTGAAAGGGGTAAAATTCACTCCGACCTCAAAAAACATTACACTGTTAAATGGTAATAGTGATATATGATTCTGAAAAGTGGCAAATTTCCATTAAATGAAACGAACTTTGCATGTTAACGATTTATTAAGACATTACTTTAACAAGTGTTCAAAATGTGACCCATTTGCTTCCATACAATAATAAAGATTGTGCTCAAATCTTTGGCGAACTTTTGCCAGCATATTATTCGTTGGCGAAGATTTTCGACGGATTTTGGCTTAGTAGCAAAACATTTACTTTTTAAGCGTCCCCAAAGAAAATAATCTAAGAGTTCTAAATTGAATAACCTGGCTGGCTATTCAATTTGACCTCGTCTTCCAATTCACCACCCAGGAAACATATGATCTAAAAATTCCCCTACAGGAGCAGCATAGTGCTGGAAGTGAAAATCAACATTATGATTTGGGTCATTTTCTATTATCTGTGTTATTAGTATGTCAATTACATCTTTTAGCATGTTTAAATACACTTCGCCGGTCAACTTTCCAGGAATAAAAAGTGGCCCTAGAATATTATTATCTAATATGCCACACCAGACATTTAGTTTTAGTGGATGTTGTGTGTGAACCTCTCGGAACAAATGTGCGTTACTATCATCTCAGTAACGGCAGTTATGCCTAGTTAAAGCACCATTTAAATAAAATGTGCATTAATCGGAAAAGCAAACGTTAAATAATAAGTCCGGATCACCAATTACTCGCTGACTCATGTTCTTACAAAACTGCAACCTTCTGTCAAAATCATCTTCATTCAGTTCGTGTATTAATTGAACCTTATACGCATGTATTTATGAGCTTTTAAAATTTTTAATATGGACGAACGAGACACTCCTGAGGCTTCAGCTACTTGACGAGTACTTTGAGTATGATTTAATTCTACATACTCCAAAACAGCCGCCACTTCCACAGCTTCATTTCTAATCGGTCGTTGCAGCTGGTGTTTCATATTACAGACTGATCCGGTATCGACAACCTTTTTTACTAGTTTGGTAATATACGCATCACTCACATTTCTATTGGGATGAGCATTAGTAACACACGTGTAGTAAGTAAGCTTCGGACAACTATCGTATTGAAAATAAGGTTAAACTATTTCAACTTGTTCTGGAATTGAATAAACCATTTTTTACAGTAAAATGAGAAATCACTTAACGAACATGGAATCGATGACTGTATTCAAATTACATGTTTGAATTATTAGCCTACTAAGTTATCTTATCTCACAACTGCAAACATGTAAAATATCTACCGATAAGTATTATGGGAAAGAATGGTTTTGGTGATAATCAAAATGTGAATGGTACCTATGCTGCTTAATCAATCAAACATTTTGTCGCTTACTTTAAAATCTTGTACCACTCGTAATCGTTTATGAATTTACCATGTTATGGATGAAATTAGAGTACTGCTTGAAATAACTAAATAACGTAATAATTGTGGTTTTTTTAATGCATAACAACTAAAACGTACGTGTCTGTTTCCTTAATACAAAAAATTTAGGATTTGGGTTTCTAAAGACTGTTTAAGTTAAATCCACCAATTTTGGCAACGTTATAAAAAGAACTTTGTGCTTTTTAAAATGATGTATCGCTCTACCCCACCTCCCATTTAAAGTATTGGAGGGGTAGTTTACCCTCGCTAGGGGGTTGAAGCGACAGATTGGAGAATATATTTAAAATGTGTCCCCCTCAAAAACAAATGTCCGAGCACTTTTCTAGAAAATTTCCCAACCGGCCGTTAAGTAATGAGCAAACTTTTCGTTGAATCACCCTGTATTTAATGGAAACTTTACTTTTCAAATTGACTTTACAATCCATAATTAGAAATAAACTTACTATTTCATAATTAAAGTTCGTGAAAAAGATAAAGCTGAAAAGTAACGGATAATTCAGAAAATAGAGAAAAGTAAACCTGATATGCCTAACTTTTGGACAGCACACCTTCGGAAGAACGGAAGTTTATCTCCTTCAGACCGTCAATAGCATTGTTACACATCAATGGGAGTGGCGATACCATAAGTGCCAAAAAAGAATGGTCTGAAATCGCCTCAGGGCATCGTTACTGAAATCGACCAAATGAGTCCCTTAGAAAAACTATAGAAACATGGATTAATATGTCGCCTACGCGAACTTACCCGGGTTATATAACACTTGAAGTTTACACATATATATGTCATAGAGGGCGCCCGTTAAAAAAGCGAGATGCATAAGGCAAGGTTCCCATAAAACGACTTAATGTGCGCATAAAGTAATAAATTACCAGTGTTGTGTGGGTTGCACAATATTTACTAGGTTAATGAAAACTATTCATTTTTCGTGAGGATTAACTTCGTAAATCTTCCTGAAAGTCATCATTTTAATTTCTCCAATTTTTCTGTATATCGTCAATATTCGAAAATAAGGACTCCTCCAATATCTTAAATTCAGGCAATACATAGAATATAATCTTTTTGACTGACAACACGTGGAAAATTAAAACGAATATTAGTGATAAAATTTATGGAAAGGAAAGGTTTATTCAGTCTCAGATATTCATGGAGGGCTTTTAAAAGTGTGGTAATTGGACAGTTGATGTCAGCAATTTGCGTAGATGAGGGAATAAATGTAGAGCTGATGAAGTCGATAATTTTACTAAGCAATAATCTTAAGGAAGACCGATTACTGTTGATTAAACAAAGGGACGCCTCTGTGCAATAATTCGGTCGGCATGTAACCATCAAAAAATTATTAGTGCTTTAAGATGTGATGATTATACAAGACCATACTAGTTAATCAAAGAATTCAAGGATAAAAAGAATGAAGATTTGCGCTGATCCCTTTAAATATTTTTAAGGAAGAAGGACCATTTCTTTTGGATATGTCCGTAACTGGGGATGAAATATGGTTATCTGCCTATGATCCAAAAACTAAAAATCAGTCGAAAGAATACCGCCATACGTTGTCACCATGCCCAAAAGTATTTAAAGTACACATTTTTTCCAAGAAAATTATGGAACCGTGTTTCGCCATTGGTACATACCCCGTACGTAGTTTCTTAGATAATTAAATAAGTTAATTTATCTTCGAATTATAGCAATTTTATGAACTTCCTTATAAAAAGTGATGGACTACATATCATTCAAGTAAAGTTTCATCATCTTATTTTAAAGTAAAGGTTAGGGAAAAATTTTTTGTGTGTGGTAGGAGAATGAATTCTGCATAATTCAAAGAACGGAAGTTCCTAGAAGTACGAACAGAAGACATGTAGTAAATTAGACACGACCAAAGTAAGAGTTCAGATAATTTACAACGTCCTTACCCACAATTGGGTACGTGTTATTGTATTTTACAAATTAAGCTAAATTTTGATACACAAATACTATCAGATGAAATTTGGAAATTTGAACATCTTGTTTTGATAAGTATCAAAGTTCGTCTTTGTAAACGTAAGTTTGCCAAACTTGCAGATTTTTAATTTTGATGTAGTTTTAATTACGCTATTAAAAATAAATTTTAATGAAAACTTTTTATCCGCAGATTTATCAGAAACTTAAGGATGTGTGTAGGAACACTGCGCTCGCGTACTATATAAGTGGATAAGAGAGATTATGGTAGATAACCTGTGTCTTGGAAGGCAATATTCTGCAATTATTGATGATCGTGACTTATTCCTTCAAGCAATCTATAAATTCCGTCTCCATCTCAGTTTGTTCTGCATTATGACAATACACCGCCAAACAAATATTAAAAAATGCAATGGAAACCTTTATATATCCTGCATACTTTGTATGCTTTTCTCCTAGTAATTTTTGATTGTTTTCAAGGAGGAGACGATGGGTCAGTTATTTATCTCGTTCTACGTTACGAAATATTATTTATCAGCATTTAACAGATTTTCATAGAAAAGTTCATGAAATGCCATGAAAATTAGATAAAGCATTGAAAATCCCGTATAACAACGGGAGGCGGGTGTGTTGAAGAATTGGAAATAAATTTTCAAACTATATTAGTGGTTTTGATTTTATAGTAGAGCGGTGCGTAATATGGTACTGTACCTAATAAAAGCTACAAGAATGACATTTGTTAGAAAAATTTGTGTACCATATACCGTAAGCAACAGTTTTTCTTTTCGGACTATCATGGTTCCTAATACTGGAGTATACAGAATGTTTGCTAACTTGAAACAAAAAATGATATTTAATGTACTCGTATACTTTTAACTTTTAAAATGAAATCAACTAATTTTTTCCATTTTTGCTTAATTTACGAGTGAGTTTGAAAAAAGTATTTATTTTAACAGCTATTTAACTTTGTAAAGGAAAAAATTAACAAAAATCGCACCATTTTTGCGAATACAAGCACGACAACGCTGTATCAATAAATTATTTATTTTTGAAAAATTTGCTGCTGCAATGTGTCGAATTGCATTATCTATCCTATCTTGTAATTGTTCAATTTAATTCGTTAATCTGTTCAACATAAACGAACTGTTACAATTCTCTCCACAAATAAAATGCCGGAGGTTAAGGTTTGGAGAACGTGTGAGCTAATTAACCGGTCTATTTCTGCCTATTCACCTATGACCGAAATTTTGATTTAACCATCTAATAACATTCCTACCAAGACGCAGTGGTTAATCATCACGTAAGTCTAGAGGAACATCGTCTAAGAAATTTTCATGCATCAGCATTTAAGCATCGTAGCATAATCTGAATAGGCAAAAGTACTCTGTTGAAAATAACACCAGATGTTGATAGAAAATTTTGTCTTGAAATAGTCTTGTGATTATTATGCCATCTTTAAAAATTGACTCATAAGACCAGGAATCGAATTAACAATTTCTGCATTTTAATTGTGTTGTTCAAGCAACAGTCGACAAAAAACTCTGCGGTGCAATTCATTGCCTGGTTGCAAGTACTGAACATCTTACTGTAATAGGGATACAAAACTGCTGGATGTGCCAAAACGCATCTAATAATAGCACTTAATTCTCCAAGTATCGGCCATTTTGTCTTCCTGTTCAGCTTTATGATGAGGTCTCAATGACGTTTCATTTCCACGTTCACGGTGTCTAAAATAAATTCGATAAAACTCTTCGATAAGGTTGATGTTTGTAGCAAAGTCTCGGTTTATATTCACGGCATGCGGCGACTGCGTTTTTATTCCAAAAACCGCACATTCCTGTTTTTATTTTTACCTTGCATTAACAACTTATTGATATAATCTGAAATGACATTAGCTGTGCAAACTCCCTTGTAAAATAAAATCTTATTTTTAATACGTGTATTATAAATATCTATTAAAATCTGACCTTTTTTACATATTTTTATTTAACTCGCTCTGTCCGTATGCGTCAAATGCTGTAATCGACTTTTTTTCTACTTTCCGATGTCCAATTGTGTTGAAATTTTGCAGTCATCTATCTGCAATGACAATACATGAATCAATTATAAAAATAAATAAAAAAATATTTTAAAAGTATGCTTTTATTTCGAAATGGTCTAAAAAGAATAAAATAATTTTTTCTGCTACCCGGGAACATTGAATTTTTAGTCATAAAAAATTCCAATGTTCCCGGGTAGCACAAAAATTATTTTTATTTAATTTTTCCTTCAGCAATACTCAAACTCAAACATCTCGTACATGAGGCAAAAGAAGAAAAAAAATTCTTTGTTTTCGTTTTAAAATTAAAAAATATACATGACATTTTATTCTTTAAGTTATCAAACATCCTGTATTTATAAATGGGATCATCTCGCTAAAGAAAAAAATAAATAAAAGTTTTATTTTGCATACGTATTCCAAGGCTTTCCACTATCAATGGAAACCTATACAGAAACAACACAAAATCCCAAATTAGCTTTTGAAGAAAAACGTCCATTATTTACAACAGAATTAGTTGTTACCGGTGGCGTACCTACCGATATTGCATGTTATATGAAACACAGACACTACCGATAATGGCAGGTTCATAGAACTGAATAACATGTTGTGCATATCGCATCTACCCATTCTAATAAATAAAAAATAAAACGCGAATAAATACAAACATTTCAATAAACAGGCCATAAGTCCCGAATTTATGTGTAATAGTCAACATACATTTTCCTAGCGCCTTCTGTGAGATTAAAATAGAAACACATTCAATAGACGATCAAGTGAAATATTTTACTACACATACCAAAATCTAATTATGGAGTTAAACACTGCTAGAGTAAAAAATAATTATTAATTAGTAGGGAAAAAATTCCTTGCAAAGACGAAAATCTAAAACGTTGTCGAATAATTTCAATTGACTCAATAACTGAACAAGAAATACCTGAACGAAAAATTTAAACAAACGCAACATTTCGAAGAAAATATCTAACTTTTTTTTATCAAGCACAACTATCAGTTGAATTATTAAACTGATTTGATCAGTTTTTGATAGGTATTTTCTTCGAAACGTTGCATTTATCTGAGTGTTTTAGGTCACGCCTTTCTTATTGTTAATTATTGAGTTAATTTAAAGCCTTTTGATTTTTAGCTCTATGTAAAGGCTTTTTCTCTGCTAATTATTGATTATTTCTTATTTTAGCAGCGCTTCATACTTAGATTTTGATATCTATTTAATTACAATAGCCGACTAGTTTTATGAATGGATTTAGTCGGCCAAGGAAACATGCATAAAGCTTCTTATTTACGAACACCCTGTATTTGTTACCTTTAATTTACGTAGTTTCTAATGATATACAAAAACGTCAACATATTTTTATTTGTTCTACAAATTATCAAAATATGTTCATTTGGCATACACATTATATACAAGACTTGTTCAATAATGAATGGTCATAATTTTTTCTGACTCCATACCTTCATGCATCTTCCTACTGCTGATAATTTTTTCAAAATAGTTCCCCATTGTTTGAATTGCATTTATTCCATCGTTCTACTATTCTTTAAAGTCATGTTGCTAGTCATTTTTGATAGATTCGTCAGAGTAGCTTCCACAGCTTTCACTGCTTGTTCTGAAGACTGAAAACGTCCTCCAGCAAGGTGTTTCTACACTTCAGGGAATAGAAAAACGTCATAAAGAGCAAAGTCTGGGCCGTAGGTTGAATGAGATACACATTTGGCTTTGATTTCGACGAGTTATTCCATGACTATATTTGCAATATGTGATTGTGCGTCATCCTAGTGTAACACCCACCCTGTTGCCTGGAGATGTGGTCGTTTTCGTCTTACATGACCCTTCAATACTTTTAGTTCAGTTTGTAGTATTGTCTTGTATACGGTTGTACAACATGTTGATAAACCATGCTATGGACATCAAAGAATAAGATGACCATGACTTTACCAGCAGATGGCACCACTTTGACTTCTTTTATGTTGGTAATAATGGAGTTTTTCACACAGAGCTTTATGGCCAGAATCGTGGAGCCCAGTGCCATCACCATCGAAGGAAACTCTTCATCATCTTCCTGTGCCATTCTTTTGAGCTCCACCTAAAGGCACGCGAAAATCACGTTGCTCGACAGTAAGCGATCTCAGAACTCACCGCGCACAAACACGTTACATGAACGGTTTGTCCGTTACTAAAATATGACACGAACCTACTGAAATACTCAGGATTTCTGACAGATGCCTTAATGTGATTCGTCGCTATGCAGCTGATTTTTATTTCCGACAGAGCTGTGGTTGAAGCCCCAGGTCTGGTCATTTTCGATGTTGATTGTCTTCTGCCTTTGAACAGAACAGATTCTTCACAAGTCTCTTCTAACAACGAATAAACCTTAGCACCTTTTCAGACAGACAAAATTTCAGAATAGCAAACTGTTTTACACGTGTCGACTCCATTATTCCGTAGGCGTAACTGCGTATGCCTCAACCTGCGCTCGGGGTCGGTCGGAATCGAAACTGAACCGAACACAATCGATATTACGTAATGGACAAGTAACCTTTTTTTCACATAAAAGTATAATAGACATTTATTTTTAAAATCTATTCTTTAAGGGTGTTGGAATATAAATATTATGCACTATTTTTAGAATAAAAAAGTATAGTGTTTGCTCATACATATTAAAAGGTCAATGTCATAAGGGATTTCCAATAGGACATAATTGTATATAAATGCAGTGCTTGTATACATAATGTAATAAATAGCTAGGAATGTATTAATAAGCGAATCGGTGATGCCTTTGTAGGAATAAGTTTATGGAAATGTAGTGAGGGAAACTATTATTTCAGTCAGGGATAACAGGGAAAGGCCAGGGAAAATTTGTAAAACGTCTTTAAACACCCTGCATGCAAAATTGGACAAAAAATATGCGTTTTATTTTCATTGTGTTATTAATTTAACCCTCTTAAATTTACATTAAATTGGGGATATTTACAATATACTACGAAACATGTTCTTTCGTAAACAACAAAGTAGTATGAAGTATAATATCGATTATTATTTCTTTTAACTTTGTTTTCATATTTTTATGTGTATATGGCCTTAAACGTTATAAATAAAAATTTAAATACATGTGGGCTTGATCCTTGGCATTTATCCGTTACTAGGTTGTTACGCCACTGGTTGAACACATTTGTTGTATTCATAAAATGAATGAAATGCAACTAATAAATGATTATAGGTTCGCCCAATAAAAGATATCTTCAGCAAACTTAGTTTAATCAAAAATCATAAAACTGTTTTTCCATGAGAAGCACGTTGCTTTTTATATAGACGGATGGCATGCGTTAACTTGCCAAATTTAATAAATGTGTTGATTTAAAACGTAGATATGTAGAAAAATAGATTAACTTTAGAATTGAAAATTTCGTTTCACAAATATTAAAAGTTATAAATGGTAATTTCGTGAACGATTAAAAATTGTGTCAGAAATAATTTGGTTGCTATTAATAAATTTAAATATAAATAAATAAGTACTCGAATTAAAATTAAATATCTAAAAGTAATTTATTAAATGGTTTTTATAAATTGGATAAATAGGCAAAATATGTATTAGTAGATTTTAAATATTTATGAAGAACATATTTGTTGAAAGTTAGAATTTCCACGCTACAGCCGTTTTCCTTATTCTAATAATTCAATGGGAAAGCGGCTGCATATCTACAAAACTGTGGTTATTTAAACTTTAATTTTTATATGCTACCTTTTTATTTAAAATTTATATGTATATAGAGCGATTTTATAGCTTTCAAGTTATTAATTGAATTGCATTGCTTAAATGAAAGGCAAAAAAACTATTTATTCAAAGCGTTGTGTATTGATGTATTATTGTGCAAAGTATCCTTTCAGTATTCTTTGTTTGGTTATACTAGCTACGGGGAATCAAACAAAGAAAAAATAAAAATACCACAATGCTAACATTCACAGTGTAATTTTCTAGAAAGCAAAAGGCGTGAAAATAACGCGGGGTGCGCACTATGTCATTCCAGCGTATGAACAGTAGCTAGCATAAGAAATAGAAGTCCTGGAGCAATAGTGTAGGGGAAGATTGCTTTCACAATAGTAAATATAAAATCCCACAAAGCGCGACTGGAACGTCTCCGCAGATGATTCATAAATGAACAGGAAGGGATCAATGTTGAATAAAAGTGGATACAAAAGCATTTTATAGAAGGCGCAATGTTACTTTTTTGTATCATATTAAAAAAACTACCATTTTTATTATTTTTAAATTCTCAATTTTAACTACCATTGTATGGCATTTTGTGTTATGAATAATTAGTAAAATCAACGAATAGAAATCAATAATTTAAAGTTCATTATACAATTTAATTAAATTGTTACAATAGATTTTAATTAATTTTTCATGTAATTAAAACCTCATTAACAATCTATTAACATTGACGATCATGTTTCTACTAAAATATATAATATTCTATGAAAATACTGTTCTAACATCATTTCCAACTGTGAATGAGTAAAGAGACAAATAATGAGTACAATTTACCTGGAAGATATAAAATCTAAAAAGGTGCCAAGTATAAATTGTCGCTATAACTGAAATGATATTTATTTGCCCATAGCTATGCGTTTAAATTGCAAAGAGTGAGTTTTAGGGGGTAGATTTGATGGTAAGAGAAATTGGTGAGGGTCGCTTGACAAAGTGGTATCTATGGTGAGTGTGTTATGAGTTTAGGGGATAAACGAAAGGGAGTCTGTAACGTCAGGGGATGGACTAAATTACGAGTTGTAATGTGATCTAGTAGCCATGTAGCGGGTGCGGAACATCGGTTACCATACGTGTTTTGCGTATAAACACATCATATATTGTCCACGTCCGTTCTGTAAGTGTCACGTTCGTTAAAATGTCAAATGCTAATTACTGCACAACTCGTTAATGTTTGTCATCGAATAAATAAATTATTAATCGTTTAGTAATTAAATTTGTTTCAAGGAAATCCAAACCACACGGTAAAATAATTTCTTTGTATAAAAAATTTCATTAAAATAGCGTTAGTGATAGTAGAAACGTCTACATTCGTAATGTTATTTAATATAAAAGGCTCCTGAAGGCTACCGCACCATACTCTTAACGTATGTACATTGCATTAACTTTATAAGCTATACAAATGTAAACCTTATGATTAATTACAAAGAAAATAATTCTTAGAAAAAGGAGTGTTTTAAGATTTTTCGGACAAAATTGAAAGAAAAATAATTTACTTCCAAAATAATGGTTATGAACCCCATTACATTCCAATTAAATAATAGTTTTAAACTTCACAGATAAATAATTGAAATTTAACTTAATAAATTATCAATAATTAATTTATTTAAAGGCGTAATGAAGATCTCAAACATTAGTTTTAAGTTGGATAATTAATTATAAGTGATGCGATTGAATATCAGATTGTCACTTTAACTCGTGCACATATAAAACTAATGCAAAAGATGTATTTAATTTAATTTCTAGACACTGCTTAATATAGTAAGTAAATTTATGTAATGGATAGATGTTTAGATCATAAGTACCAAGCATCCTTTGCTCTACAAATATATTCCCACGCGGTTTTATACGTAGACAACGATATCCGCTACACGATTCTATTTTCAACAAGCTATACTATAGTCTGTTTTTAAATGCCATGAAATAGTTAATCATAATTTAGGTGACATAGTATGGGATTTTTACATAAGAGCGGACAAACAGTTTCGGTGCTAAAACAAAATTATTTAGATGAAGAATTTAAAAAATATCAACAAAATATAGTGGCAGATAGGATCTCTAAAAATATATAAACAGATGACAAACGCGATAAAACTTGCATAAATATTTCACATAACTGCTAGATTAGAGGACTCATAGGTCTGCTTTAGGGTTCTTTAATTTTTATTTTATTTAAAAATGTATGGTTTTATCAGGAAAAATTTAGAACGAAGCAACAGTTGGACAATAATGATGTTACAATTTATTTGACTCTGTTGTAACGTCCCGTTTTACTTACAGTCTGTTATTTGCTCTCGGCTACTCAGGATACTCAAGACTAGGTCTACGTTGGCGAATTGTACTTTAATAAATATCAGTTTCACAACGCCAGGTTAATCAGGATTAACCAGATCAAAAATAAGAAGTTACTAATGGTGTTATATTAAAGCAATGCTCTCACGACCAAGTCCATGAGATACGCAAAGCAGGAACAGCGGAATGTAGAATTTCGGTATTCGAACACAGCATCCAATTAATGTCCTGAAAATTCGTTTCAAACAACAATAATCTCATACAAACAAATATATTAATATTGATCGTATTAACAATTTCAATATAAAGTAAATTTCAAAAATGCAACTAGTCAAATTTATAAAATTTCAAAAAGCTACCGTTTTAATATTTAATTTGTAAACATATGATTCTGAAATTTGAATGCACAAATGTATAAAACCTAGAGAAGTAAGAAGTTCTAGAATAATAATGTATAATTTCGAAACCAAAATAGATGCATTGCTAAAGGTTAAATTTAAGAAAAGAATAAATCTCAACCAAAAATTTGGAATCGAGAAAGGGTCATGTAATTAAATAATAAGGTGTACCTTTTCAACTTTAAGTGCTTATCAATCATCAAAAATCAATTAATTCAATGAATATAAGTGCAGATAATTTTAAAAGTAGAAGAATGTCCTTTCTTTTATTGCGTTGCTTTATCGGAAACTAGAAACTTTCCTAAAAATAAATTACAAGGATTGTTGCTTTTTACAACCATTCAGAAAATAATAATTATTTAAAGGCTTGCCCAATTAACTATATTTATCTTGTACAACGCCACTTATTTCATGTGAAAACATTTAATTATCACCAAATTGATAGGCACTTATAGAGTTGAATAGAACCAAATACTTTAAATCCTCCTAACTCATGGTTAGAATATTAAACTTGGGCTGTGATGAAAAAAATTAATAAATACTCCAAGAATGGCTAATTAAATTTGAAAATACGTTAATGATTTAAGAGTTAATTGATGAATTAAGTATTCAGAATACTAACAATTTTCGAAAAATTGTCCTCCAGGTGGGGATCGAACCCGCGACCTTGTGGTTATATTCCCCAGGTTCTAACTTCCAAATCCAGTATATTACATCGCTGATCCTTGTTTCCGTTTGGGTTATAGACATCGTTGTGGCTGCGGCATACCGGGTCATTGAGTTGAAATCCTCCGTTTTTGTATTGGACCTAGCAATCCGAATGTTATCGCGTACTCCGTCGTAGGTACTCAATATGTTCACTTCCAGCATTCTCCTCTTCTCCGGGCCCACTACTGAATACAAGATCACACGGTAGCCTCATCTCATGCCCAAACAACACTTTAGCTGCGGTCTCGCCTGTTGCTGCATGTACTGTCAACCGATACGCCATTAGGGATAGATATGAATAGTGATCCTAATCTCGTTTGGTCTGAGACTACATTCAACAAATATTTCCCTGCGGTTCAGTTCATGCCCTCCCTATTGCACGTGACTGCGGATGAAGAACAGTAGTCCTGGCCTTTCGTATTTTTAACAATTTAAAAGAGCTTTGGAATAAGGTCAACTCATAATTTCGGCAAATGGAATTCCAAAATGGCTAACGTGTTTCTTCGCTAATCTTTCGACTAATGTAACTGCCTTCTGATTTGGCAAATCATATGCCCCTGTCCATTTACTAAAATAATCCATCGCCACTAAGATATATCTGCCCGAATCTGTTTCCGGAAACGGACCACCTGCTATATCAATAGTAATTTTTTCAAAAGGTCTGCTCACGTTATATTGTCTCATCGGTACTCCCCGTCTTCCTAAGCGAACCGTTCCCCGAAGCGCACGTTACACACTTACTGTACCATCCCTTAATGTCTTCCTTAAAGTTAACCCTATAAAATTGCTAGCGAAATTTGTCCTATGTCTTTTTACACCCGTATGTCCTCCTGATGGCCCATGATGTAGTTGTCGCAAAATGTCTGCCACTGCATTCTTTTAAATTATCAACTGCTTCCGTTTTTCAGTTACATCATCATTCGCCAGGGACCTCTTCAAAAATCGTCCTGCATGAATTCCCATTGAGCTAATTATGCGTTAACAACGTTGCTGAACGGGGCCACTTCTTCCCATGCAGATCTTCAATCATTATCCTTCCATTTAAAAAATAACTTCAGTTCTAAATGGTTTTTGTGATCTTGTCTCACCTTTTCAGCTTCCCTACGATCGTTATTAATAGTAGTGCGTTTGAGATGTCCTTCAATTTTTTATTCCAGCCGGGAGCAATGATTACAGTTTTCTAGACAAGGTCTTTTTGACAAAGCACCACTTTTACGATGATTCTTTCTGGCACGATGTACCTGATAGTCTATGTTATCGGCGGAACATGTCCCTATATTCCACATTTTCAACTCGTAGTTTTCATAAAGTTGGTCTTTATGTCTTAAGTATTCGTAAAATTGTCTCTTGCAAGCTGTCAGCGCCATCCTGAATGTCCCCCAAAGCCAGTACGCGAATATATTCCTTAGATGCAATAAAGTTTAACGTACATCTATTATAAAAAAGTGAGGATGGGCTACCCCTTAATGGATTATGAATAACAAATCTAGTACTTCCCTTAAATTTTGTCATATATAACAATATTTGACAATGTAGATTACTGCGAAATAAATTTTGGACTTGTATTCTATTATATGCAGTTATGAAGCAGTATTGCCATATCTAAAACCGTGGCTAGAAAAACCGGGGCTGTCTTGACACCGGTCTTGTTATGCCACTTCAAATTCTAATGCATGAGCCACAGCACTAACAAAATCTTTCGGGTGGGTTAATCTTAGAGCCTGAATCAACAAACGGTACTTCACGTAACTCGATAAAACTCTTTGGGGCCGTAGGATATGCCAAACTGTTTAACTGTGCAATTTCGGCTTATAATTCTGAAGGTTTACTCCAATATTTTGACTTTTAGTTTTTAATTGGACACAACCAGCTTGCTGCAGGTGCTTATCTCCATAACGCATTTCTAATCTTGAAATTAGATAATCAAAATTGTTTTGTAAGTTGTTATGTAGAGTTTATAAGATATCCAAAGTGTTTCCATGTAAAATCACTATGAACGCGGCTGCCTTTCCTTCCATAGTCTGCGAGTACGATTTAACAGCTGCCTAAAATTGCTTATAATCGTTGGTCCAAGGCGTTTTACCATCATATGTGGATGCTTTTACATGTTTTGTAAGGTTGAGCTGCTATCTTCTACGATAGGTAACTACGTGGTCCGCTGCGAATTCACTTCTTTTTATTCTGCATAAATAATTGAGGATATTTCATTTTTATTCGCAAACCTCTTTGTCTCTTGTCAGAAGATGAGCTTTTGATGTAGGTCATCATATTTCTTGATTACCTCATTGGGTTTTTCTGCGATACCTTAAATTTCTTCTTGTTAATTTAATTTTTTTTTCTAGCAATTTCTTTTTGTAATTAATTTTGACTTGCTTTAACTAACAGCATTTCCTCTTGTAATTAATTTGTGATTACTTGTTGTAACTCATCTTGACTTGATGCCATTCCTTATTGTAATTTATTTAGATGTAGTTTAATTTCGTCTTCATTTGAATCCAATTTATTCCGAATTTTCTGCAGAGTTACGAGTACGGATTCCATATTTTTATCTATAGCTCTTGTGACTGGCACATAACGTGCAATGATCTAAATTTCCAATTAGAGTAGGCTATGATCTTTTGGTGGACACTTTTAACACGCCTAGGAAAATAGATTTATAAATGGTCATAGAGTACCAGTATCAACACTAACCTAGTTTTATTTATTTTGTTGCAAATTTACAATCGAAATATTAAAATCCCAATCTAGCACCAATAGTAACAAAACTCGCAAGTTATTTAATTATTTATTTTAATTCTTTAATTTGTACAATTCACAACTAAATACTATTCAACACGTAGGTACCAATACATTTAGTTATTATGACATATATTGCTGTGTTCAATTTGACTATTTATTAAAAGTCCACGTAAATTTTAAAATACCTAAGTAATTACTTACACAAAAATGCAATCAATACCTAAGGAAG
>JAHWXV010293224.1:0-15013 GCA_024586415.1 Phrixothrix hirtus | reverse complement strand
AATAACCGTAGCACATTTAAAAATAAAAGTTATAGCTGTTTTCGAGAAAATCACAAAAAAACTTAAAAATCGCAAGAATAAAGTGGCGCTTCCGGTTATTAGATTTTACCTAAATTCTTGACGTCTCATGTGCAGAAGATAGAAAACTGAAATATGCAATTTCATTCATATATCACATTTAGTTTTTGAGATATGTTGTTCGCAATTAATACATCAAGTACTTCCGGTTACTCGACTTTCAAAAATTTATTAGCGATACAGCTTAATTCATGTAAAACGAAATGAAGTAACCAAGAAATTTATTAAGTTTTAAAAAAATCGTTAGAGTCAATTTCAAGAAAATCGCGAAAAACGAAAATTCGGAAAATATCTAAAAATGACAGAAATAAAATGAAACTTCCGGTTATTCGATTTTAACCAAATTCTTCATTTGGCATACCAATGTAGTTACAGCCACAAATATAAATTTTCATTCAGCCAGAACTTTTAGTTTCTTAGTTATTTTATTTTAAGTTAACGGTGTAGGTACTTCCGGTTACTCAATTTACGGAAAAGTTTCTATGAAACGACCTAAACTATATGAAAAGTCATTAAATGGGGAAGAAATGAAATGTTTTAAAAAAATTGTTACAGCCAATTTTGAGAAAATCACGAAACCCGAAAATTCCGAAAATATCTGAAAATAACAGAAATAAAGCTGTACTTCCGGTTATTCGATTCTAACAAAAATTTTGATTTAGTATAAAAAGGTAGTTAGGATTTGATATACAAATTTTGATTTATTTAGGACTATCAGTTTAATAGTTATTTTAGTCATAGTTAATGGTAAGACTACTTCCGGTTACTCGTTTTACGGATATTTTTTTGAGAAATTGTTTCAATTATATGAAAGGGCATACAATCTCTAAGAAATATAATAAACTTTAAAAAATCGTTAAAGTCGATTTCGAGAAAATCGCGAAAAACTAAAAAATGACAAGAGTAAAGTGGCACTTCCGGTTATTGGATTTTAGTGAAATTGTTACAGTCGCGTGCGAAGATTGATGCAAACTCAAATATAAAATTTGGTTTATCTACCACTTTTCGTTTTTGAGATATTTTGTTCACACGCACACAAACACAGAGACCAATTTTTAAAAACATGATTTTCGGACCCAGGGGCCCGAAAACGTGTATTTCCACTAAAATTTTGACATCGAAAATTTTGGACGAAAACAATACTTCATATAGGCAAGAGAAAGTAAAAAGTCAAATAAAATTTGGGCACAATCAATTCTGAGATCTTCTGATTTGCAAAATTTATCATGATGGGTTTCGTGCCAATTTGTATCGAAATCACCTTCGTTTATTCCAGTATTATTTCATGTTACAGGTCATTGCTGTATATTGATCAACATTCGGTGTAACTGAAATTGATAAACAAATTTCATTCTGATTTATTGAATTAGATTTGGTTGTGTACGTTTTCGAACATGCTTATTATCCACTGTTTTTTGTGCAAGTCAAATTGAACAAAAACAATAAAAACTTAGTTGTTCCAAGAAAATAATGTTTATTTCATACAATTAATTTGTTTTTCCTTTTCATTAGTTTTTAAGGCTTTATTGAAAAATAAAAACACAATATCTCTTTGGAATAAGTTTTTGCACCTTCAGTAAAGTTTGAAAAAAATTTAAAACAATTCAATTTTATGTACATAATTTCAAATTATTTATTACTCAATTTCGAAAATATTATATTCTCTTGACCGGTATGCAACCACTTCGATTTAAAAGAGACATAACTGAGTACTTTATGGTAACTGTAATTCGTTTAACGAAACTGATTGGTTTTAAGTAAGTTGTTATTAAAAAAGGAAGTTAGCATAATTATCGAATTACAATGCTTTAAAAAAATTGTCAGTTTTTGACATTAAATGCATACATAAGAATTAAGAATGGCAATACTTAGATGATGCCTCTATGCGATAGTGACTGGCCACTTGTAACTTTATCGATAAATATGAAATGAGTTAAAATAGTGCAGTTACATTATTTCTAGTGCCGTCGATCCACTTCCATAATAGGGTAGGCAAAACCTAGCACTAGTTCTCTATCAAATCATCCACTACATGCATATCCATCACCCTCCAATCATATCCCCAAAATGTTTTCCATTTTATCTATTGTGTTGTGCTAAGCCATAAAGACGTTTCTGATGATTTTATTATTTCGAGATACTAATTTTTTGAAAACAGTTTTAAACACTAATATTTTCAAGGTTTTAATAAGATTAGCAAAACCATTTGTTATTAATTAATAAGTACGGGTATTTTCTACAATAATTGCCTAGAAAAATTGAAAACAGCTTTTGTTTAAAAAAATGACAAATCTGTGATGTATTCTTATTATTAGTGTTAAATGGTTGGAAAGTTACTTTGTTATCATAAATAATAAACGTTTGATAACACAACACACACTTTGTTGCCGGACATTTTTTACTGTTTCTAGATAATTTGGGTGTGCTGAACCTAAAAATATCCTCGGATTATGTTTTTAAGATAGAGGCTAATTTAAGTTTTATAGGTACCCATATATGTAGTGCTGCTACTCATCAAAGAAACAAGACACGAATGAAAAAAAAACATTTATTGTACAATAAATACTTACAAAAATTATTATGAAAGCTACCTGCCATAAACTTTAACCTAACCAGTATCACATCAAAAGGTTGCTATTCGGCGTCACTTAAAAACTTCCTTTTATATGATTTTCTTGCAAATGATTTAAAAGGAGCCACCATGTGAGTGTCCCATCTGCCCTGATATCTCGCTTTCATAGTTTTTATATCCTGGTGGAATCGTTCCATGTGTTCGCTACTAAGTGTACCAAGATTTTCTGGAAAACTGTTTAAGTGGCTGTGGAGGTAATGAATCTTAATGCTTATGACAGCTTTGTTTATTAAAATTGTTGAGCATGTCTTCCACTATATCCTGATAATTTTTTGATTTATTGTTTCAAAGAAAATTTTGCACAACTTTAACAAAAGAGGACCATGCATTAGACTTAATTTCAGTAATCGATTCTGTAAAATGCACATCTTTCATAAGTTGCGTTATTTAACGTCCATTAAATATTCCGGCTTTCAATTTTTTTGTGCGAAGTGTAAGGATTTTACTGGACGAGTATTCAAAACAAGGACGATTCTGATCTAAAGCTTTTACAAATTGTTTCATAAGTCCTAGTTCAATTATGCAAGGGAGGAAATATGATTTTATCTCGTTCAACCAACACGTTAGTCTGTCCTTGAACGAGGGTCAGTTTCTTCTGATCTAATGTTGATCCTTAGCTCTGTTGTCCCAAAGGCACAAGAAACTAGGATACTTTGCTGTCCCAGAAGAGAGTTCACCATTTTCAAATCAACACAGATTACCCACTGATGTTTGTCATACTTGATATTTTTTAACACTAATTACAAGTTATCAGAAGGCCACTAATGTTGGAAGTTTTGAAGTTTTATGTTAAATATATTGCAATTATAATAGTAGATTATACAGAAGTACAACAATGTTTATACTTTTGATGTATCCCGAAAACTAGAGCCGATACGAATGAAAGCTGTATATTTTTGGAATCAGCGCATCCAAAATAACCGAAATCAGTTATTTTTCCCTGCAGCAAGCCAAAACTGTTTTTGTTGGGCTGTGTAATTCATTGTTATTTTCAACTTTCACTTGTAAATATTCCATTTACTTGATATGCTTTTAAACTCGATATTAAATAGGAATTGGCATTTATTATGCATCATAAATAGTTTGGAATACATAACTACATAACGATAATTAATGAGTTCGTAACTAAAACGCGAAAATTAATTTTCAATTAAATAGAAATCAAAATACAGAAATTAAGTTTCTAAATACGAGTCTCGTTGCAATATGTACTTTTCAAATACCGCAAGTCTACCGCATACATTTTCTTCTGGCATATCCAAGTCTCCGTGACATATAAAACAGTCGGACCAAACAAACTCTCTTTGCATCCGTACTCAATTGTTTATATTTAGTCACTGATAACATGCTACTAATTAGCTTTCTTCGTGCGTTTATTCTTCTTTCAATTTCACAATCCATTCAGCCATTACTTACAAACATTTTATCATGATACAAAAACTCATGCTTCTCTTTATCGAATAAAAGCTGCCATGCTTTTTCTCACTCTGCTAGTCGAATTCTATCACCTTAATTTTACTACCAATAATCGTCAACTTCATGCTTTCACAAGCTTTTGCGAATTTATTTAACAACTGCTGCATTTGATGCGTACTCCTAGCTACCAGAATTGCCTCACTTGCATGCATATAGCGATACCTTCACATTGTTATTCCTACATTTATCCCACGCATTTCTTCGCGTGTATTTTTCATACGATTATCAATAAGACATTAAGTAACCATGGAGACAACACACATTTATCTCATAGCTTGACTAATTTCAAAATACTTGCTTACAGCTACGTTTATTCTCACACATGCCCTACTTCTGTCGTATATCGCTCTTATTGTATTCAGTAGTTTGACGTTCACTTCATATTCTCTTAAAGTTTTCCATAATTTATTTCTATTCCCACATTCTCGTGTCTCCTCTAAATCCGCAAACGTGCAATACATTTTTTTATTCGTATGCTTTCACATGCATACATCTATCAATCATTTGTGGCAGAGTGAACATCTGATCCACGTACTTCCCTTTAGGTGTGAAGCCACACTGCGCATCCCAAATGTTTCTTTGCGTCCTCCTCAATTGGATTTCAGCCAGGTTATTTTGCACAGATATAAAACAGATTACATAGCCATTTAATTAAACCCATGAAGTTCCATATATTTCAGCGGCTTTTCCATTCTTGATCACTCGCACATCTTTTTATACTTCATTTACATTTATATTTTCTCAGTTTCCCTTATATTCCCTTGAAAATATTTTTTCCAACACTCTATTATCTTTTGTTAATCTCATTTCATCATTATCACTGTTTAGTATCCCGTTCGCATTTTTGTTTACACCCTCTTTTACATTATTAGTCACTTCCAAAATAATTTTTTGTCATCTTGCATTCTATCTCCTTCGTTCTCTCATAGCTTCTTTAGCATTTCTCTTCTTCCCGTGGTATACTTTCTGTAGGTTTTTCTATTATTAACATCTTTATATGTTTTTTTCTTTATATTTATATCACAGTTTCATTCCAGATTGCGTTCTTCTTTGTTTTTCCAATTACCTGCTTAATTATGATGTTTTCCAACTTTTTTCGGTTATTTTTGACGTTAGCAATTTCAGTTTCACCTTTCTGTTCTAATTCCTATAACAGCAAAATTTCTTCCAGTTTTGTACATATTCCTCCATTAAATTCACCTTTCGTAATTTTTCTATTTTCACCCCGATTTTTTTATGTAAGCTTTTCTTTGTGTACCCACTATCTACCACTCTCAACTCCCGATACCATCAGATAGTGATCTGTTTCATACCTTGCGCCTCTCATCACTCTCATGTCTTTTAGCAATTCAATCAATCAATCAACTGAACCGTGTCTCTTATTTCCCCTCTTTGCAAAATAAATAGATTTATATTTGAACAATGCATTATAAACGAGCCTTTCTATATACATAGGCTAATAAGCCTTTTATCATTATCATTTGTTCGGTTACGCGATCGACGCTATATCTTCTGAGTTTTACCCATCTGTGTAAGTTACCCAATAGAATCACTGTGTCATTCACCTTAAATACATTCTTTAGCTCGTACTATACATTCGTCGCCATTCACAGATACATAACAAGTAATGAGCATTACTTTCCTAATTTCTATTTCCATATATGTCCATAGCAAGCAAGGAGACATCAACTTGTATCCGTTAAAGAACACCTTCACATATTCATTCAAAATCAACCCATGCCAAAACCCAAGACTACCCGTATTCATGATTACCACTTCTCGTCCTATCCCGTTTCTTTCACTCATATACAACACATCTACCTTCTTCTCACTCATCTTATCTAGAATATTCCATACATTCCTTTTATGTTCCATGTTCCTGGGCTCCATTCCGTTTTCATGTGGTCATAGCTAGGGGATCACTCTTACCTAATCTCGGTTGCCTACAATGGCGTTGATTATTCGAGACTTCGTACTAACAGTTGGTAGCAAAGTAGTGTAGGAGGTGAATCCGGTTGCTAGCCTAAATCGTATCCTAGCATTCCCTACTCACAGTATAGATATCGTACTTGACATATTGACATATTTAGCTTATATACCACAAGCGCAGGCATAATCTCAGACCATAAGCATACCTAGTTTTATTTTATATAAACTAAGTTCCTTCTTCCTAAGGGGGTTACTTTACAAGACAGTAAGTAGTTGCCTACACAACTTCTAGGAAATATATGTAATGCACTGATATACTCGGGCCCCAGTTAGGTTACTAAGACGCCCCAAAGCGGCAAAGTGACGGTTCATAATTTCTTAGAGTAATAGATCAATTTTGCTCTGACTTCAGGAAGCAGGCAAGCTTACTAATTAACGCGATTGTACAGAGTGAACGTAGATGTAGGCACATTTGTGAATAAATATTATATACAATATTATAAACATTATACATGATTTTTTGGTATAACATAACATGATATTTTGAAAATGTCTTTCAGCAGAAATCTATAGACTAATGCGTTGAACAAAATTTAATAAATATGGTGAATTAAAGCAGCATCCCCATTACTCGTTGCACAAGATTTAGTATCCTAAAAGAGGCAACTAACAGTTCTGAAGACCATACATCCAACTTCATACGGCCATGTCGTCCAATTTGATTAGCGAAATTGTCATTGAATAAGTACCTAACCGCCATGTTGTAATATGATGGTGTACTATTCTATTCGAACTATTTTGGGTGATATTTTCCAAGTATGTTAGGTGCAAGTATAAACTAGTTACAAAACATGCTCATGAATAACTTGCTGGTTATACTTTCTTCAAAGAAAATGGGCATCACCACACCATAATCTTGGCCGCTTCTTGTTCCTTCCTAAAAGAGTCCCAATGGGGATTTTCTTGCTGCCAGTATCTCATGTTCTATTTGTTCACCTCACCGTACACATTACTGAACAGCACGCAATGTTCAGTAAAGCGATAGTTATTGTCCAGGTTTTCCGAGAACTATACGGATACTTCCATTTCCAATTAAGATCCTCCCGCTTAAATTTTGTAACGTTTGTAGCTTGTATAGGTGACATTTGTAAACATTGAAAATCTTTTGCACGGTACTGCAAGGCACCACCAGTTTCATTGACGTCCGTTGAGTTTACTTCTTTACTTTTCTTTAATCTTTTTCGGTACAAAACCTCATCCAGAACGGTGTTTGTCTAAGATGGTAGGGTATGGTATCCGTGAATTTTAAACCAGTTCGTCGCCAGACGGCATCTCCTTCGGGATGACGTTCATTAAAGCGCTGTGTTACCCGCACTGGTATTTACAGATCAGCACGTTCATATTTTCTTAAGTGCATCTTCAATTTAAAACAGAAAATGAAAAATTACTGTTTATCCACTTATGGTCATTCAGTAGAAAAAACATACTTGCAAGAAAGACACAATAATGCATTATTTAGCCATTTGTGTTCGCCAGTCTTTCATCTTTATTTGCAAGCAGTTCTTCTAAAACATTTATTAACATGTAGGTACTAAAATATTTGAGGTTATACTTTACAGCAGTGATACCTTCTACTAACTTACTCAACGGTATCTTTTTTTCATAGGTCAATTGATTATTAATTAATGAGAAAACTCGTTCAATGCCGGAATTGCAAAGTAAATCTCAGAAAGCTTCTATAATTCAAAAAGTAATCCAAGCTTTGATATTTTGAAATTGAGCAAAAAGATCTTCACTTTGCTTACCAAAAGACATTTTCAAATATTGAAACTGATTAAACAGTATAGAGTCGGCAGTGGGGATACTTCTGCCTGCAGATAAACAATACTGGACTGAAAATCAACAAATTGTAGCACGCCAACTTTCTTCTTCTCAAAAAGCATCCAGTCAAAATACCTAAACTCTCCGAGTGGAATAGTCAAGTGCTGAATAATTCATCTTCAAAAAAAGAGCAGGAAATAGTTTTATAATTCTATGCACAAGCTTAAACATCTTTGTGCTGTGACAACAACTGGTTCTATTCATCAACAAAGTCGCAAGACCCTTTAAGTGCTTTTGTGCTTACAATATATATTGAGAAATCATGTAAATGTTTATAATAACTATATAATATCGTACTTCAGTTGATCGCAGCCTTAGTGTACACATGCGTTAAAATATAGGCAACGCAGCCAACATCAGTCAGGTTGTCATTGGCTAAGTTAGTTTTCAGATATGAGAAGCTGTTTTTCCAGTTTCCTTTAAGAGTCCTCCGGAATTGACAGAATTATCACCGCTATATACGACACATTTTGAAATGAAGCTACATTTCTTAAGAGGTTCGCAAATCAAATTGCTATCGGTTTCATTGGTTGTATTTTGTACTGTCTAAACTTTAATAACTTTAGTTTGAATTCCGCTTCCGCTACGACACGGAATATTGTCAACGAGTTAGGATTGCTTGCATCTGCTGAAACTCTAAAGCATGGAACGCTAGAGCTTGAATGGTGCTTCCAATGGTATGTGGTGCAATCACGTTATGTATTATTAAATAATCTGCTTTTGATCTTGAACACCAGTACTTTTTAGCTTTCTCCAAATCATCATCAAACATCTGTTGTTAGAGTTGAGGACAGCAGTCATTTGATTGCATGATAGATATAAGTATCATTTGCTGGATTTAGGTTTTTGTCGAGTTCAGAAAATTTAGCACTTACTTTTGCACAATCAGTAGAGTCTACAATAGATTGATTACGTTTCCTAGTACCTGCTTGGTGATCCAAGTTAACACTACTTCTGATTTCCATTTTGCTTCGTATTCGGTTCTTTCTTTTGAAGCATATGGTGCTCTGGCAAGCAAATCCTTGAATATACATCAACGCGTCTCAGACTTCGACAACTTTTCTTCGCAACATTTTGGGGACGGCAAACACCGCCTTCAACAACAAAACTAAGTTATAGTTTAGAACCACTGCCTCGTCTATGCTGTTACAGCAAAATTTTTCATTAAAATATAGGAATTTTTCTCAAGTGGGCAGTAAAAAAGGAAGACAGTTCTTGAAATTATAATAAGCTGGGAGGGCAAGAGAAAAAAATGAATAAGAGTGAACATGTCTTTCTAAAGGTAGCAGATGGTAATCTTGCTTTAACGCCCATATACATATTTAAAGTCGGTAATATTTTCAAAATATATTCCACAAAGTTTATATTTGTCCTAAGATATCTCACTTTCCATATGTTTATGATGAAAGTGCCGAACTGAGCGGAGTGTAATTGTTTTAGTAAAAAGACATTAAAAGAAATGACTTAAAAACACCTAAATGTATTAATTCTATAATTTTATTAATTAATTTAGTGTCAAGAATCGAAATTGCTAAAGGCATATGTCTATTGTCATGGAATAAGGAAGATAATAGTCGACAATAGTTAATCTGAAAGCCGTTACAATGATACAAATTTATGTGACCAACTGCTTGCATTTCACTATAGATTTGCACAGACAGATATAAATCAATAGTTCCAAATACTACTAAGTAACTTAGAATAAGATTAGCAACCTTATGTTCATAATTTGTTCCTAATTACACCCAGGATCTTACTTTTCCACTTAGGTTCTGACTTTTCTTTTTCTCGAGTGTTTCTCCGGCAACAAATAGACAAGCGTATGTAGTATAAAATAAAGTTTATATACATTTTTAGATCAGCTGTAGGATAAACGCAAATGGAACAAACGCAAAACATGAAATCTGGTCTTGTTCTTATAGTTTACCTTACACGCCACGACTGAAAATTAAATAAATTGCACTACAATTAAATATTGAAATCAAATATTCAAGAATAGATAGTTCAGCTAATTGCAAGTAATAGAACAGAAAAATACATTTAATTGACTTTGTGAACATATTAGTAATTCACACAGTCAGTGCATATTTGTTATTAATTAACAATTTTAGTGTAAGTAGATACAAGGTGTCTTAAAAGAAACTTTATATTTGATGTATCAATATAAAAGAAAGGTTGATGTCTGTTTAGGAATTTACTTCTTAAAAATAATGTCATCTAAATGTAAACCATCATGCTCACGGCACTCATTTAAATGAGCAGCAAAATTTCTTATGACGGCACGTCATGTAGTCTTCGGAATGGCTGCCATTTCGTAACGGATGTTTTCTCTCAACTTGAGAAATTGCCATAAGAAAAAATCCATAGGGCTCAAATCAGGACTGCGTGTGGACCAATTGAAGTCACCTCTCATAGAGATCACTTTGTGAGGTAAATTTCACGAATTCGTGGCAAAGACGTATTGGACGTGTGTAACGTGGCTCCATCATGCTGAAACCATGTTCTTTGGTTATACCCAGGAAAGTTTTGCAGTTCAGGTACCATAAAGTCATCTAAAATCTCCACATAACGTTTTGAATTCACTTTAACTGCGCGTCCTCTCTCATCTTCGAACAAATATGATTCCTCGCGCCGACATTGCAGCCCATACAGTCACTTTTGACGAATGAAGGGGTTTCTGATGCTTGCCTTCCGGATTGGCTGCACTCCAGTAACGGCAATTTTGCATGTTCACATGCCTATTAGGGTGAAAATGAGCCTCATCTGAAAACAAGATGTTGTTAAATATTGAAAAGAGTCAGTTACTTGGTTAACAAAATGAAGCCTAGGAGCGGACTCCTGGAGCTTTAATTCTTGCCCCAATTAGATTTTGTAGGGGTATAGTTTGAGATATTTGCGCAAAATGCCGTGTAGTGATGCTGTATGCACATTTAAAACATTTGCACGCTTACGAATGTAATGGTTCGGATCGTCACGAACAGACTGATTTACACTTTCTACAGATTCGTCCGTTCTTACTAACCTTGGTCGTCTGGATTTCGATTTAGCCAGTGTTGAACCACTGTCTTTAAACTTTATGACCTATTTTCTAATGAGGGGACACTTGGTGCATCTTTTAAGTTACACAAACCACCATAATTGCAAAATATTGTCCGTGCTTTAGTCGCCGAATCATCGTTTTTGTAATACTATCGTTCGATAACCAGGCAATCGATTGACCTACCCTCCACACCTCTCCGATTTATTGCGATTGCCCAGTAGGCTAATCAATTATAAACTTTCTATTGAGACACCTCGTATATTCGCTAAGTCAAGCAAGAAAATAGGGAAACGAAATTAAAGCTAAAACAGTATTTAAACACCCACTTTTCCCTTTACTTGATTAACAACGTTAGAATGAACCCAGTAAACCTGTCAAAATATGGGAAACATGTTATTACGCTTTTAATTTGGGTAAATATTAACTACATACATTGTCTAACATGAGATTACAAATTGTATTCAATAAAAGCGAATAGTTTGTCAAATCAAAAATTTTATTTAAGAATGTTCAGGTTGAAAAACGATTATGATGAAAACAGTGGTTTCAATCGCTGATAGGGACGTAAAATTGATTAAGATATCTTAATCGATAATATACAGGAAACTCTGTCACGACTACTATTGAGATAGATTTTTGATCAAATTTCCTTAACTGTGGTTATATTTGAAAAGAAACAAGACGGCTTTTGCTTCCGATATCTGCTCTATATGACAAATTCCTTTTTTTAACTAGGAATTCCACTTCACGTCACTAGGACAAGTAATTCATACATTTTAAAATATTACAATTTTGTAGTTTATCGGCTGCGTATATCTGAAAAGAAACAAGACAGTTTTTGCTTTCGATGTCTGCTCTATATGAATCAAATTGCTTTTTATGACTAGGAACTCCACTTCACGTCACTAGGACATGTAATTCATACATTTGAAGAATATTTCAATTTTGTAGTTTATCAACTGAATACTTATTTATTACGCAATTCTATAATCTGAATTTATCAATGAGACGAAAAATTACCTTGCCGTCTGGCGTCTAAGCACCGACGCCAATTAACCACGCTCAGTTAATTTTGGGTAGCGATTAAAATTTAAGAACAAGAACTAAAAGTTCAACGGAAATCATACATTACTTTTAATTATTGTCACCTCGGGATACGTTACGACGAGTAATTTTACGCAACTATTTATTGCAATTTATCTTTGAACATAAATAATTTTTAAATCATTTTATTTTGAAAAAGAATTTAAAACAAGGTACTAAAATATGAAATAATAAATTTAATTAATCCAATATGCAATTAAATATCCAAACAGTAAATTAATTCAATATACAAGGCCACGATTATACAGATCAATTATATAAAATCATTTTAATCTTGGAAAATGAAACAAACAATTGAAAAATAAAATACGTATATGAGGTGTTCATAATTGACTGATATTAAATCATAATTTACAACTTAAGCGTAACATTCTATATAAGCATTAAAAATAATTTAATCTAAGTCCTCTCTACACACAATTGCAATTGCAAAATTGTAAATATATTACAAATAATCTTTAGGTAGCCGCGTGCCCGCATATGTTCCGATGGCCCATATATCAAGCCCTACGAGATGCTTAGCATGTATTAGTTCCATCATATAAAATTATTAGCGCCCCTAAATTCCATACAATTTCTTATTAACAGAAATATTGTTAGAATTTATATCTAAATGTAAATATTGTGTACTATAGTTTGACCTAAAAATCGAATATTTGAAATATTTTTTAAATGATTGTAAAATTCGTAAAATATGAGCTATTATTTCTAATTACAGTGGACTCCGGTTATAAAGTACCCTCTGGGGACCAAGAAATCGATACTTTATAACCGGAAGTAGGTTATAAAAAGTACATAATAGAAAATGAAAATTTTTATTTGGTTCAAATATAGGATTGAACAAGCTAGAAAATAACTAAATTAAGAATAAATTTAAAAGGAAACTTACAAACCAGTGATACTAGACATAGTATTAAAAATAATACATGTTATATCAAAATGAGGCCTAAAAATATTATTCACCGTTATTCATTGTTATCTTTGTTTGTTACCTGATTTTTTTCAAACTCATACATTCAACGTAGTTCTCAATCTTCAAAGAGGCTTGAAAAATATCATCGGACACATTGTCGATAGATTGTAAAAACCTTGTAACAGTCTTAGTAGTAAAAAGAGCCTCAGAATAGGTTGGTATTGGATATTCATCCTGTTGGACGTCATTGTCACTTTTGGTATCAGAACTGTGAGGATCATGTAATGCTTCATTTAGCTGTGAAACTTCAACAATAATATCATTATCCGTTAACGGCTCCGACGTTACTAAATTATCATCGACTGTCGGAAAATTATCCAACACGGGAAGATACATTTCTGCATTCATTACATCTTGATCACTAAGGAGAACCTCCCAGTCATCGTCATCAACAGGATCTTCATGATTATTTTTGTATTTCTCTAACCACGAGTCCAAAGGCAATTCATCGTCTGTATCAAATTCGTAGATCGATTAATGTGTCAGACCAGCATGTCGAAAATAGTTTTTAATAGTTGTTGACGAAACGAAGTTCAAGAATTGCGCAATTAATTTCACTGAGTCTAAAATCGTTATGTTGAAAGGTTTTTTATTGTCCAATGATTTGATTAGGCGGCGAAGCATAAAATGTCTACGATAGTAGGTCTTCAGGTACTTAATTGTTCCTTGATCCATTGGTTGCAAGACTGAAGTGCAATTTGGTACTACTAATCTCACATTTGTAAGATTTATGCTTTTTGAATGTGCTGCACAATTATCAACCAGAAGCAATATTTTTCTATTTTGACATTTTAATTTTTCATCCCAATCCTCTAAATAATTTTCAAAAATCTCTGAAATTGTCCATGCGCGCATGTTTGATTTGTAAATGACAGGTACATGTTTCACATTTTTCATGCACCTCAGCCATTCATATTTGCCATTATCAAGAATTTGGCATTTTTCACTACCCGTCATATTTGCACAGACCTAAACAGTGTATCTCAACATACATTGTTTGCTTCCGATACACTTTTCTCCCCTAAATTTAAGGATTCGATCGGGAATCATCTTGGAAAATAGTCCGGTCTCGTCACCATTAAAAATATCGTTACAGCTGTAATTTTTTGCAATACCGGGCCTTTTGTTTTCTAGCCAGCTCAATACAACTTCTTTGTTCACATCACCTGCTTCACCAGACACTTTTCCAATATTTATGTTATGACGAACTTTAAAACATTCGAGCCAACTTGTCGAACATCTAAAATCGTCAAGCTGCAATCCTCTGGTTAAATCTTCTGCTTTTGCCTTCAGCACTGCACCACTTATTGGAATATTTTCGGACCTTCCTATCTTAAACTATCGTAGAAGTGCTTCATCTACGTCTTGACGTAAGGGATTTCTAATTTTCCAAATCTGGTGTGATTTATTGTCACTTGTTTGTTTAATTTCATTCCGATTGTTCTAAATGGTAGAAATTGTTGTCTTTGCAAGCTTTTTTCTTCGAGCAACTTCGGCTTTGCTAACGCCATTCTCAATACTTTGAATAATCTCAATCTTCTCTTTAATTGTAATAGACTTTCGTTGGGTCAAAGTTTTAATTCGATCCGCCATTTTAACGCAAAAAAACTACATAACCAGGCACTCATTCCAATAAAACGATCAAATTAAAATTGCCGTCTAAGCTAGGTCTGTTCAGTAGAAAATCTTCATGTGAATTACTAGGAATCCCCGGCGACGGCAGTCACCAGTGATCGAGTCTATAGAACACGAATACCTAATTGGGGGAACCACCGTTCAGTAATAACGTACATTCGCACTTTACAACCGGAATTTGATAATTAACTAGATGTTAATATTGAACGCTATAACCGGGGGAAAAATTATATACAGTACGCTATATCGGGGGGGGGGGGGGGCG
>JAHWXV010293212.1:0-12448 GCA_024586415.1 Phrixothrix hirtus | reverse complement strand
ATAAGTATTATTAGAAATGTGCCTTTTGTATTATACATTGCAAAATTAATAAAAATCTATAATTTTTTGTACTGTATGAATACTTTTTTCCGTCACTGTACATCATAGCGGAACTATGTTAAAATGTCATGTAGACTAGAACTTTCTATGGATATACGGCATCTCATTGTAATATCACGCACGGAGAACAAATCTTGTAGTGAAATGGCAAAAATTGTTAAAAAAAAGTCGTGAAACAGTTCAGACAGTTTTAAGAAATTTCAGTTGTACCGGTACAATAACTAATATAGTGAGGTCTGGTCGGCTTAGATTCTTAAATAAGCAAGATATTCGATGAGTTTTACGAAAAGTTAAAAATAATCGTACCATAAGTGCCCAGAAATTATCCAAAGACATTACTAATACTAGCAAAAAAAACAGTATATGCAAAGGGTTATTAGGAATGCAGGGTTTCATGGAAGGGTGCCGAGAAAGAGACCACTAATTTCAAAGATAAATCAGCAAAAGAGGCTCGTGTTTGCTAAGCTGCATATTAATAAAGATTTTACATTTTGGAAAAGGGTTCTCTTTACTGATGAAAGTAAGCTTAGTATTTTTGATTCTGATGGAAGGGGATAAAATTTGGTGTAGAGCAAAAGAAAGAACTGAAAATACAAAATTTAGTATCTACGGTAAAGCATGGTCAAGGAATAGTTGTGGTATGGAAATCGGTGGCGGCATCTGCAGTTGATAATTGGGTCTTTATAGAAGGCACTATGGATAGCTTGTAATGTCCGACCATATTGCGCGAAAATATGGTACCATATGTTGAACGTTTGGGTCTTTAAAGTCAATAGGTGTTTCAGTAAGACAATGACTCGAAACATATGGCTCTTAATGTGAAATAATGAATTATTTACAACGCCCCCAACCAATTGCATTCCCCGTTTCAGTCACCGGCCTTAAGCGCATTGAACATATATGGACGAGATCGAAAGCAGGCAGAGAAAATATCCTATCGAGCATGGTTTAAAAATACTTTAATTAAAGCATGGGCCGAATTCTATCCCGGCATAATGAAAAATCGGGTTTTATCAATGCCCTGACGAATACAGGGCGTCATCGATTTAAAAGGAGTCCCTACAAAGTATTAAAACATGAAATAATGGGCGTTAAAATGTTATGTAGGTGATATTATGCATCTGTATGTAGACTTTTGTGACTTGTAATTTTCCTATATTATTATTTAATTAAGATAGGAAATTAAACTCTGTATTTTTAAAAGTAGTAATAATGAAACATATTTGTAAATAATTATTTAGTAAACATTTAAATTCTCTATCTCCGTTGTTTTTGAGATAGTGTCATTTTATGAGGTGTATGTAAACTTTCGTGACGGACTGTAGTTCATTATCGAAAACTTCGTAAATTCCGAACAGCTGAAATTATAGACAAAACTACAGGTATTAGTACTTATCTGAATACTATAATGAGTATGTCATATGCAATTAGTTAGTTTTAGAAGTGCAGCGACAAAACATATTTTGCCATATGCCGTAGCCGTAGTCCAAATAACAAACAGGACTGGACTTAATACTTTACAAATATTTGGAAGACCATGTATCTTTGAAAAAAATTAAAATAGTTTTTTTGTCGTACATGAAAACAAGTATCTGCTGGTAACATACATCGCGAGTAACCTCTGTAATCAATTGAATTTAAAGAACACAAGCGTAGGTACTACAGAATTTTAGTTGTTATTATTTCTTTAAGGACTGATAAAAAAGAAACTATTCTAAGGGACAAAAGACATTGAAACATTTTTGCGATACGTGCTATTTTATAATGTTTATTTTATAGCTGTGAAATTTGTATGTCGAAATTTGCATTTTATTGTGATATTTGAAATGTAATATTGAATAAATTGTTTCGTTGATTGAATTGTATTTATTTATCCAAATTAAATTAATGCATAAAGATTATGTATTTTGTAAGATATTAATAACAAAACCAAAATACCGACGGTCAGAAGTAATATTCACTTATATCTGTGATATATTTTAAATGTATTGGATTTATAGTTTGTTTTTTCAATCTGTTGTAATTATTATGATTATTATTTTATGTGTGTATTTAAGAATTTAAATGTTTCTTTGTTTTTTACTTTATACAGTAATAGATTAGTTTATATAGGGCTCCTTCATCGAATGTTTTATCTAGTTATATTGCAGCTCGATATAAAATCACAATTTTGACAAAATCGCATACTGAAACGAAAGACAGATTTTTATTAATTATTCTGGTTTCTTAAAATTAATACATCTGTGCATATGTATATATGAACAGCATGTCATAAATTGTTCATTTATGAAATGGTTTACAATAATAGAGGTCTAGTAGCCCGATTAGCAAAATAATGGGAAATCATAAATAGATACTTACATTTAGTGAATACATTTGATAGCACTTAAAAGCGTTCACGTGATATAAAATAATATAAACTTATGCTTTTGGTTAAAATTTTCGATTTCCAGTTTTTAGTGGAAAAACGTTTTCATGTCCCCTGAGTACGAAAAACATGTTTTTGGAAATTGAACTTCTGTATATGTGAGCATGGCAGGGTCATATCTCGAAAACTGAATGTGGTAGAAAAGCGAACTTTTATATTTAGGATTTTTACTTTCCTGACACGCTCTAATAAAAGGATTTCGTTAAAATAGAATTACCGGAAGTACCACTTTATTTTTGCAAATTTCTCGAAAATGACCAAACGATTTGTTTTAAACTTATACGTTGCTTATGCCTGTGATCCTCTGTTATGTGAAGCGTGTTATAGATGAAAATCTCTGGAGTTAAGCAGTGTTTCGCGTATCCAGTTAATTGAATGAGTAACCGTTGCCATTATCGTTCCCAAAATAAACGTAAATTAATATTATAGTGATTTGTGTGCATTATTTACAAATCTATTCACTTTTTGTTTAAATTGTTAAATTATTTGTGTTCTTACTTAAAAATTCATTTATAAAGCTTAAATGTATATACAGTGCGACAAGTAATTTTTAAGACTGGACCAATAAAACATGATAGAACAAAATACACAAAATCTCAATTTGGGTTTATTCAAAATAATCTCCTCTTGCTTCAATACACTTGTTACAACGATTCAAAAGGGATTCAAATACATGATTTAGCTCATTTTGTGGTATTGCCTCTAGCTCCCGTGTAGAAGTTGTTGGGATGGTCGGAATGTCTTTGAAAAAGCATCCTTCTAAGTTCAATTTCAATTTTGGAAATAACAAGATGTCGCAGTGTTCCAAATCAGATGAATATGACGGATGAATGAGTACATAGACTTGATTTTTGGCCACAAATTGATGAACAATGAGTGACTTGTAATTTGACGCATTATCGTGCAACAGCGTCCAACTATCTGGATCTTGATAATCGGGACGGATACGACGAATTCTGGCCATCAAATGCTTCAAAATTGCAGGATAATAGTCGCCAGTAATTGTTTGACCAGGCGGAACGTACTCTTTGTGGATAATTCCTTTACTATCAAATAACGCGATGAGCATCGTTTTGGCTTTTTTTAAGGCACTTTTGGTGTTTTCTCGGCTTGCGGTGAATTTTTCGACTTTATCATTCCGCATTTTGACGGTTGGATTTCGGATCCTATTGAAAGCACAATGTTTCATTAGTCATAAGAATTGTTTTCAGGAAGTTTAGGTCATTTATGGCGGCTACAACGATGTATCTGGAATGGCTGACCCTCGTTACTTTTTGCTCATCCGTTAAAGTGTGTGGAACAAACTTAGCACAAACGTTTGTTTTGCTTAAATTCTCGTGAATAATGACTCGAACCGTCTCTCGGTTGATGTTCGTAGCTGCTTCTATCATTTTCAGTAAAGCATTGCGGTCATTTGCAATAAAATTATGTACTGTTTCAATCGTTTCAGGTTTTCGAATTTAAATTGACCTACCCGTATATTGATCATCTTCTAGCGGTTCTCTACCATCCAAAAATTGTTTCAGCCACATGAAAACATTTGATGGACTTAAATAAGCATCGCCATACACTTGCTGCATGTTTCTGAAAGTTTCTGATGCACTTTTAGGATATCTTGCGTTAAATTTAATAACCGTTCCTTGTTCCAGGATACAATTTGAACTTGGATTAACAATATTGTTAGGAATAACTGTTATATCTTTGTCATTTATCATGTGATTGGCATGAATTTAGGCCCTTTAGATAGACAAATGATTGATGTTCCTAATGATGCGACCACTCAACAGATGTCGCTACACTTGTTGAGATATAGCGCCAGCGTTAAAAATTAATTGTCGCACTGTGTATGTATGAAAAAGTAATTAAATCAGTATGAAAAAGTAATTAAATCAGTAATTTTAAATTAAATTTAAAATACGTAAGAGAAAGTCGTGTGTTGTTCTGCACCATATTTTTTTCTTGGTAAACATAAACATATGTCTGTCAAAGTAGCTTGAATGTCGTAAATTAATCAACTAGAATGTGATAATTATGTATCTTAGAAAAACATTTAAATTGGCTAAAAATTCTGGAGACCGCTGTTTCAGCCTATTTTCCACATGCTCGTAACTAAATAATATATTTGGATTCTTTTACATATAATGTATTAATTTCTTACCGCTCCAAATATCTGAAATGATATGACTTTTACTCTTGCTAATATAGTAATTATGAACATTTTATATCTGTAATTTTAAAATTGCATTGGTTATGATGTATAACTGGCAGTTGATTTATCGTTGGTTATATGTTTAACATGTACTATTACATTATTTTATTTTTTCGATGTGACAAGTATATTATGTCATGTTATATAACCTATGAATATTTGTTTATAAATATACTCTTAGATTTATGTTTATTCTTCAATTATAAGGATTAAAGAATTGCACAAATTTAAACTTTTTCTGGTATATGGGTAGTGAGAAAATTTAAGTAATTTCTTTTGTTATAGGATTTAAGTGGTGGAAATAGCAATGATAGTTCAGGGGGGCCAGCTCCTGGTACTCCAAATTCACAAAATATGAGGCCGACACCATCTCCAACGGGATCTACCGGATCACGCTCCATGTCTCCAGCAGTTGGTTAGTATCTAAGTAGTATTTATGTTTTGATGCTTCTATTAATCGCTTCCCCAAAAATTAATAGTGTTAATTGCTTTACTAAGAGTGTTCGACATAGTCTTTATTTAAACTATCTCTAATTTGGCAAGTTTTACATTAGTCACGAGGCATACCAAATCCATATAACTTATAAACACATACATTTAACGCTTTAGGCGAAGTGAATTTATACAAAAACTTGCTAATGTTTATAAGTAATTAAAATCAGAAATGCGTATAGAAAATATTGAATTAACTTAACTGTGAAACTATACAGGGTTGCTTTGAAATATTTTCAGATAAAAACTGGCGGACTTTAGCTCACAAGAGGCGTTTATTATACTAGACCCTATAAATACCTTTTTTTAAAAAAGGATTATCCGCTTTTTTAAACCGCTTTTCATATATGCTGTTCTACAGACGATCGTTTGCTGCCTAAATCTAAAGTAAATACGAACACTATAAACATAGAACATAAACACGAGTTAAATTACGACGATCGCTTTCTTTTTAAATGCTAGATCAAAATGTGTCTAATTGATACATTAAAAAGACCAAAATTCCGAAGGTTTTATTAAATAGGCATTAAGCAGTATTACAAATAAATTCTCACACTAGTAAATTGAATGTACGTGACCTAAACATGGTTTGTTTGGTTTTGCCTATTAGATTTCTAAAATATCATGCAAACATACCGTTTATTAAAAGCGCTCCGAATATAAAATTATTTCCTAGTTCTGATAGATCTAAATTCGAATTCATTATTCGTATTAACAAAAAAGATGTAAATAAAAGTCAATAGAGATTTTTTAAACCAGATGTTTATAGTAACATTACCTTTATTAGCTGTAAGAAATGATCAAAAATTCAAACTATATTGCTAAAGGAACCATGTACTTAAACACTAGTTTAAACATAAATTGTCAAATTTTCCAAATACATGATGTAACTTTACATAAGTAAAACTTATTAACAAATAATTGTGTCCCACGAACTGAGCACTTTGAACACAAAATACATTGGCTGAATAAAATGCAACTCATATAAAAATTTGGGTATTCCTCGAATTATATTTTATTTTTGTCTGTATTCAGAACGTCTAGGTTATAAGAGGCAATACTTTAACAGCAGAAAGATCTTAATATGAGTGATAAAAAGCAAATGACTGACCCACTATGCACCCTTAGGCACTAAACGAACGTTCGCCTTCGATACGACGCACATGTTTTCAGAGCACCATTAATGAATGTTTTCAGCTGATTATTTTAAATACCCGTAAATATAGGGATACGCTAATTACTGTTTAAAATCAGAAGTTTTATTTTCTTCCTTAAAATTTTTAGTGATCTGTTAATTGTGCAAGTTTATAATTTTTTTAAAATGAAAACAGCCGTTTTAACACTACGTTAAATTGTTTGGAGTAATATCGTCATATTGTTAATATCTGCAATCAATTGTTTGTGCATAATTTAAATTTTGTGAAAATACGTAATACATAGCTATTTATTAAATTCGTTTAATAATAATTATCCATTAATAATTTATAATTAATAAGCATTGGTTTTAAGAAAAAAGCAAATTTAGGGTTTTTTATAAGAATACGTTCTATTATTTTTATTAAAACAGCTGACGTGGCCTTGCACTCGATGAATTTCATGAATAGTAAGTGTAATATGATATATGTAAACAAATAAAGTGGTATTTATGTTTTCTTTTGAATTACGTTTCATATCAAGGCATATACAGGCCCGTAACCATCATAGATTTGCACATGAAAATTTGCAACATATTTTTTTTCAAGTATAATAAAAAGTTTTATCGATTTGTGATCCTTAAGGGCCCGTCTACACGTGTGTTTAATAATGTCTCGTCTATCCCGGATAGCCTTTATTTACGTAAAGTGTATTTTAGTTTTCATATGTAGAAGTTTTATGTAGGACATCGTAAAAACTTGAATTTTTTTTAATAATAAAATTATTTTGGAATTCGTGTTAGAACAGATAATTCGTGCAAAAAAGAGTATTTGTTCTTCCTTGTAGACTGTGTTATTTCAAAATCATGTTAAAAATTACCGTGTAAAAAAGAGTTCGGTGTATTTCAAAGCAATCCCGTATTAATTTAGTAAAATTCTAAATATGTTAATATCAAGTAAAGTTTATTATTTGTATGCTGCCTGTATCGGATCATCCATGTCAACTGTTTTTCTCAGAACTGTGACGTCATATGTGTTCAAAACAAAATCACTCACCAAACTACCTGTAAAATTGCCTGGCGTTAGTTTTGTCTTCGGGTAATTGCCGGAAATAGATAGACCTAAACTTCAAAATTTTAAACTGAAGCAGGATATGATTTTTGTACATATTTGTTCTTGTTCTTATTGTCCCCCGAAGTAGACAAATTCTATCGGTTTCTTATGTATTTTACAGTTAAAACAATATTTTTAAACGGTGTGTATAAGTGCTGCCAAAGTTATCACGTTGCAGAGCGACTCGTCACTGAGAGGTACCTTCAACGAGCTTCTTAGTTGGCGGAAATTTTTTGGGACCTGGCATCACGTGTCAGAGCGAGTGGTAAGCTACAGCCTCATCACAACAATATTGAGCGGGCGAGGCGGTGTTTGACAAATAACAGAGTGCCCGATGTTCTTATTACTATTAATATGGATCCATATCTCGATCAAAAAACTTTTCTTTGATTCGGGGATAAGCCACTCGGACTTACGAACAATCCTTATCAATAGTAAGTTTCACCGTACAACATTCACTTACACCAGAACTTGGAGAACAAGATTATCAAAACAGGTTGGACTTTTATGTGCGGTAAATTAAAAATATCCTGTGATCAGATGAAATTACTTTTAAAAGAAATGGGGAAGTAAAATTCTACTGCCTTCGGTAAAAGGCTCGATAGATCCTGTAAGATGTACGATCAAGAAGTGCGGAACCTCAACGGTTTGAGCCGCATTTACTCGAACTTTTTGGAGGACATCCTCATCATCTTTTGGAAGGCTTACCATTCTTTACACGTGCCTTGATGTGGCTTCAGCAAGACGATTGCCCAACTGATTTCGTACGGCTAACCCGTCAGATTGCAAAGGAAGTCCCATTCCATGACCAGTATGATTCACGGATTTGATACCTCTTGACGTTTTCTTGTGAAGAACGTGTTAAGGAACTGAACTATCATGTGCAACCAACAAAGCAAGCACCTGCCACTTGTTTAATCAGAGTAAGGTTTTAAGTACAATTAAGAATGCGCGAATTCGAGCATAAAAATGCATCGACAAAAGTGAAAGACAATTTGGGCGTTTAGGATAGTGCCCAGTGTACTCAATGTAATGAAAAATGCAGGATGTGTTGTCTCATGTCGGAACTTTGATTACCTTTTTTGCCTTTATTTTGTAAAAGAATTGCCATAAAAAAATTTTTTATACAAAAGTTCATTTCTTTTGAACTGCCTACTCAATGATACCATATATGATCGTTTGCACTTAAAATTTTGAAGTAAGTACAGTTATACCTACCTTCAGTCATTTATAGAAGTCAACGCCAGGTAGGTTTTAATCATGCTAATTTTATTTCTGAACCTGTATAACGTGATGGTTTTGAAAATTGTTTGCTTCCTTTAATTAAAAGATTTTATTTTTTAATCATTTTGCCTTATTTGATGTGTTTCGTTTTATTGCCAATTGAATTGTCTGATTTATTTGTTGACCACTTTATCATGAATATATGTTTTTCAAAACATTGCGTTTGTTTGCGTTTATTGGTTCAGCCATTTCTTGTTCAGTTGTTGAGTTAATTTAAAGCTTTTGACAGTGTTTTAGGTTTTGTTTTTCTGCAAAGACTTGCTCCCTACTAGTTAATATTTTTTTTTATTTTAGCAGCTTTTTTAACTGTATATTTAGAGTTTGGTATACATTACTTTTTTTACATCGAAAGGATTAAACGATACTTTATAAACTATCGAAGTTTATATTTTCTTTGTGATTTTGGTGTTTTATTTAAAATCACATTATTTAATGTTTATATTATTTTCTGTGTTGTTTTATAATTGAAGGATTCATAGTATTTATTACATTTTTTTGATTTATGGATGTCATGTGAGAGTTAAAATAAGCGCAATAAAATTACTGTACTTTATTTTGAAATTCTTCTAAATACTCCCTTTTGGATTCTTTATCTTAAATTTTCTATTTTATTATATTTTAAGAGTTTTAAATACATCGAATCAGGTTCGACAATCGGAAACTAATATAAAATCATTTTTGGAAAGGTTATAATTTTAAAGTGTTATAAAGTAAAAACATCTTTTAATAGTGTAACTAAACTTATGAAAATAATTTAACGAAGCTGGTTAATTATTTTAAAAGTCTTTATCTTCACCAACTTATAATTATTATTTACACATATTCAACATAGTATTTATTTTAGAGTACACTAGTAATAAGCGTTTATATGTCTATTTATTTAATAGCTACTTACAAGACAAGATTCTTGGGAAAATTAAACTAAAAGAATTTAAACTGCTGTTTATAGAGCAAGGTGATATTCTGAAACATTCGAGAATATAAAGGAATACAATTACACAGAACGATGTTATAATTTCCAGTGCTATGGTTCATTGCTGTGACCTTGAATTTATTTAGTTATCAGAAGTCATTCGTGATTACATCATTTATTTTAGTTCAGTGGAACCTTCTGGAATGTTCCAGAATCTTCTACAAATTCTTGTTATTTCTAATTTTGATACAATAATTTTAAATTAATCAATAGGAATAATAATTTGAAAATTTAAAAAGTTTCAAAATTGATGCCAAAGTTAAACTCGGACCCATGTAAGAATGCATTGTTAATATTGTATTATACATATATAATTGTTTTATGAATTAATTGGAATTGGTAATTTTTTATTCAGTACAACTGCAGCTAATATTTTTGGAACATGCTTGACCAAATTTACACGATAAGATGGTTGAATTTTAGTCTATTCTTTTAATAATTTAATAAATTTTCTATGAAATTAATATTTGATAATTGTGATGTAATTTCCTCAAGTATGTTTGGGCCATTTAAAGCGTTTTGTGTAAACTAAACATGTCCACTGTAAGCAAAAATGAAGTAGGCGTGGAATCTTCTTGGCAACGATGATCGCTTACGATAAGGTGTGCAAGTCAAATAAAATTTTACATTTATAGAATTCGTAAAATTCGATACAATTTAGCATAAGTACAAACTGTTTGTAATCTTAAACGGAACAGATATTGGCCTAATTAGATCAGTGAGGTTCGGACAATCCTATACAGAATGTCCCAAAAATAGTGACACCACGCAAACTGTTGGTACCTTATGACCTGTAGAACAAAATTTGCTTATGAAATTTTTGTCATAAAACGTATAGTTTTCGAAATACCGTGTAACCTGCTTATAATGGATTTGACGGGTCCGCGACAAATAGTTCATTATAGCCAAGTGTCTATTTGTTAAAAAAGTCAATAATTTTCTGAACATTTCAGTGCTAGAAGCATTCGCACAAATCATAGCAGTTATTCTATTTTTTGATAGTTTTCCCCCGTTGCAGGTTTCACGTTTTAATTTGTGAGTTTTATCCGGTAGCATTCTATAAAATATCCCGTTTTGTCTACATTGATATGTTATCATCTGAATAATCATTGCAACTTACATGTGAAACTCGAGAAATCCTGTCCCGTGTAACAAACTCGCTGCATAATTTTGCAAAAACAAATGTTATGTCTTTTTTTAAACCTGTGGAGACAACCAGAACTGCATTTAAAATTGTCTCCAATTATTTCTCCAAATTCTTCAGCCCTCATTTGTAGCATAGGTCCACTAGTTAGAAAATTATTAGTTCGTTTTTGTTGGAACCATTTAAACAGCATTTCTTCAACTTGTGGTTGTATTGATAGTCGCGTTTTTTTATGGTCATTAGTTTTCCAGTCATTCTTAATTTTTTCGCAAGACTTCCAATTATTAGACTCAGTGGAGATTTTTTGATAGCCATATTAGCACATACACTTCAGATGAATCCTGTTCAATTTCACCTATTATTGTAAACATTTTTTGTAAAGTAAATCTACGTTTCATGTTTTTCGACATGTTTAAAATCTCAATATACTAAATGTAACACCCGTATCAACGTCCGAAAGCAAACTGCTAAGTCTAACGTCCGTAAACGATTGGAACTTTTAAATTCGCTTTCGGGAACCACCGAAAGACTTGCTTGTAATGGATTAGAATAACAAAGTTTGGTCCATTATAGACGAGGATCTATTTTAAGCGAGTCTATAATATCCAGTTCTTTTACATGTAATATTTTTGGGACTTTAAAATATGTTCATTATATGCGAGTTTCCATTATATGCGAGTTCATTATAAGTGGGTTACACTGTATTAACAATTACGATATTAAGTCCAACCTTGGCATGTGCGCTGTTTCGGATAGTAATATCGATGTTCTTAATGTGCATTACTCATCGGTATATCTTGAATTATGGAACATATGTTTGTTTCTAAAAATATTTATTCCAGAAGTTAGCGTTAATAGAACTTCATATAACTTTACTTGACATATTTTAGAACAGTATTTCTCAATGTCCGGTACACAAATCCAACAGTTAAGAAATTTAAAAATCGTTTTTGTAACAAAGCAAATAAATAAACAATGTATTTTCTAGTTGCTTGTTTTATTTACAATACTAATCTTCAGAAGATTTGTATTTAGAGCAAATTATATCATTTAAATTGTCAAAATTTAAAAATTGTTTTTGGAAAAAAATTATAGGAAAATTGCGCTCTGCAGGTCATAAGGTACCCACAGTTTGTGCGGTGTCACTTATTTTTGGGACACACTATATACTATTATTTACAAAAAGAACAAATGGAAAATATCTTATTTATTTATTTTGCTTTGCAAAAATAATTTTTAAACTTTTCGTATTACTTGTTAGATTCGTATACCACAGATTGAGAAATGTTGTCCTACAATGTGTCAGATAAAGTAACATAAAATTCTCTTAACGTAATCTTCTAGATTAAATATTTTTTGAAACAAATATATGTTTCTAATCTGATATACCGATGAGTAATATACATCAAAGGCAACGATATTACTATTTGGCACGGCGCGCACGCCAGGGTTGGATCTAATACTATAATTGTTAATATTTCAAAAACTATACGTTTTTGGAAAATACTTCATTAGCAAATTTTGTTCTACAGGTCATAAGATACCCCACAGTTGGCATACTGTCATTTATTTTTTGGGACACCCTATATATATATATATATATATATATATA
>JAHWXV010293193.1:0-24012 GCA_024586415.1 Phrixothrix hirtus | reverse complement strand
GTCAAGAGCTCAAGTTTTTCGTTGGCATAAAATGTTTTGTGAAGGCAGAACGAATGTTGAAGGTGAAGACCGCAGTGGACGACCATCAACCTCACGGACTAATGTCGACATGGCAGGGTGCGTGGAACCCAACATCAATAGGGAAACTGTTCGTCAAATACTAACTTAAAATCTGGGAATGAGAAAAATTTGTGCAAAGATGGTCTCCAAAAATCTCACAGATCAACAGCGAGTAACACGGAAAAATTTGGCAGTCGATTTGTTATAACAAGTGGAAATCAATCCAGATTTAGTGAGCCGTGTTATCACTGGGGATGAAAGTTGGTTCTACCAGTGCGATCCAGAAACAAAACGTCAAAGTTTGCAATCGTGTTCAAAAGGATCATCCGGACAAAGAAAACTCGCATGTTAAAATCTAAAGTGAAATGCATGCTTGTGTGCTTCTTAGGTTCCAAGGGCATTGTTCATAAAGAGTGGGTGCCTCCTGGCTAAAATAATTTACCAATATTTCTACAAATAAATTGTAGAAAGACTTCGAAAACGAGTTCTCCGTGTCCGTGCAAACATTGATGATTGTTGGATTCTTTGTCATTACAAAAGAAGGGTTCCAGAAATGTTACCAGTAGTGACAGAAGTACTGGAGTAAGTGTGTGCAAACAGAAGGGAACTACTTTGAAGGAGAGTACACTAACGATGACTAAAAACATAAGTGATATTCAGTCTCATTGCTTAATTGTAGCGCCTCGTATATGATTTTGCTAGCTGACACCTCAGTCAGTAATTTAAATGTAATATTATAACATAAATATTTATTGTCTATTTGTGTATCGAAATGACCACATTACAAAACTCGTTTAAAGTACATAATGGCCTTCTCTTATTTTAAAAGGTTGGTAACGTTAACAATTAACCCTACTAAATGTCAAAATTAAATAAGAAATTGACAAAACTATCATACCTAAATGTGAATACGTTAGTGGTACCAACTATGACAAAATTTCCTAAATCAATTATAATTTAACAAAATGCATTTTTTCTAAATTTTAGACAAATAGATAAAATAGTATAAAAACCTCTCTTCATAAGCTATTTTGTCACACTCGTTCTTAAAAAGACTCGTTCCAATGAGCCTCATTCTTTAAACTTAAACTGATGTGATAAAAACATGTTCTACGAAACTGGTTTATTTGGTACATACTTTCGCTATGTATTTACATGTCGAAATGAGTTCATTACGAAGCGTACCTCATTTTTACAATAGCCTCCTTTTCAACACGGAATATTTTATCTTGAAAGGTTGGTAACATTAACAATTAGTTTTATTAAACGTCAACATTAAATAGAAAATAGGTCAAACTTTCACGTTTAAATTTTAAAACATTAATGGTATCAACTACCGGAAAACTCACTAAATCAATTACATTTTAACGTAATACCTTTTTTCCTCAATTTTGTGCTATACGCATCAATATGAATAAAATAGTATAAAAACTACGTAGGACGTTCTATCTCGTTTTTTAAACTTGAACTCCTCTAGTAAGAATATGCTTTGTGAACCTGGTTTTTAATATGTACTGATTAAATAGGGAAGTAAGTAGCGAATGCTACATCGACATAGGGTACGATCTAGGCTAGCAACCAGGTCTGCCTGTCTGCTTTGTGAACCTGGTTTTTAATATGTACTGATTAAATAGGGAAGTAAGTAACGAATGCTACATCGACATACGGTACGATCTAGGCTAGCAACCATGTCTGCCTTTAATAATACTGCTAAAAAGAACCAATTCAAAGCCTGAGACAATCAAAGCCATGGTGGGCTGCTGATATTGAATAAAATTGGCCCACCTTGGAATAAACGGGACAAAATGAAATAAAAAGTGATAATGTGAAACGTAAAAGGGTTTTATAGAAAGGAACATGAGATTTTGAGTGAAATGAGAGAGAGAGAAGGTTAGATATGCTATGTGTGAGTAAAACCAAATGGAAAGGGAAAGAAGTGATAGAGATGGATGAGGGAAGTCTAGGTTTCTAGTTTGGAGTAAAGAACTGGACGCATGGTTCAAAAGGAGTGGATTTGATTTTGAGCGAATTCGCTAAAGCGCATGTAAGGGAGTATGAATTGGTATCTCCACAGCTGCTCTGGGTTCAAATGAAGATAGGCATCAGGAAAGTGGTGGTTGTAGCGTGTTATGCTCTGGTGAATGGTGATAACCAGGATGAATGTGAAACATTTTGCATAGAGCTATAAGGGGTACTTAATGCATGTCATGTGAATGATAGAGTGATTTTACTGGGTGACCTGAATGGATGGGTGGGCGTAAGAAGAGAAAACATTGATCGTGTAATTGGCCCTTACGGCGATCGTAGAACGAATCAGAATGGGGAATCGTTAGTTGGGTTATGCTTAGAAAAGGGCATGTTTGTATCCAATATGTGGCTTGAACATAAGGATATTCATTTGTATAAGTGGCAAAGAGGAGAGTCTAGAAGCATGATTGATCTAATCGTTTATGATGAGAGTTTACGTGAATTGGTAAAGGACACACATGCGATGAGAGGTTCTGAATGTGGGACGGATCATTTTCTGGTAATGTTAAAAACAGGACTTGGTAGAAAGTGGGTATATAAGAAGAGGACAGCTGCAACAAAGACTACAGTGAAAGTGGAAAGATTGCAGGTGGAGAATGTGAGAGAGGAATACGTACAAAATCCAGAGAAGAGAATGTTATCAGAAGAATCTGAATAGAAATATGAAATTGTAAAAGGTAGCATCAAATGTGCATGGAAGAGGTTGAAAGGCCACGTGATAGAGTGTACAACTAAACTGTGTGGAGTGAGTACGATTGGAAAGTCAAAAAAGAACGCATGGCGGAAAGATGCCGTGAAAGATGTAGTAAAGGAGACGAAAGAAATATATGAGAGAATCATTGGAACCAAAGATGAGAAGAACAGAATGGAACTACGGAAAGCTTATCGTATCAAAAAGAAACGTGCAAAGGGAGCTGTGAAGGAGAGTAGAGAGAGTTTGAGTGTGAAGGAGGGAGTAAACACTTAGAATGATTTTGACGGTAATAAAAGATTATTTTGGAAGTGGGTAAGGAATGTAAAGCAGAGTGTAAGGAACCGAGTAAACGAAATACGGAATAGCGAGAATGAAATGGAGTGGGATAAAAGTAAAGTCATATTGCGTTGGAAAGAATATTTTAAAGGTCTTTATGGCAACAGGGATACTGGAATAAGTGTGAATGTGGGAAATGCTGTAATAAATAAATCCAAAGAGAGTGATAAGAGTATAGGCGTGGAAGTAGAATGAAATGCAATCAAAAGGTTTAAAGGTAGAAAGGCTGCTGGAGTAGATGAAGTTACGAACGAAATGTTAAAGTATAGCGGTATGCGACTAGGTGAATGGTTGTACAGACTATTTAATGCTTGTGTTCAATTAGAAAGCGTGCCAGAGGACGGGAAGAATGCTATGATCGTGCCTCTGCACAAAGGCAAAGGTCATAGATAGGAATGCAGGAACTGTAGAGCTATAAGATTATTAAGTGTAGCTTGGAAGGTGTTTCGTAGAATTGTAATTGATAGAGTTCGCATAAATACTGAAAGGAAGTTATGGGATGTACAGGGTGGGTTCATGCCGGGACGAGGGTGCGTGGATCAAATGTTCAGTCTGCATAAAATGGCCGAGAAGCGTTTGCATGTTAATGAGAAAATGTATTGTACATTTTTGGATTTAGAAAAAGCGTATGATAGTGTGAATAGATGCAAGTTATGGGCAACCCTGATGAAGTATGGTGTAAAGGGAGAACTACTGAATCCAATAAAAGTAATATATGACGGAAGCAGAGTGTGCGTGGGGGTGAACGGTTAGTGAGTACCTTAAAATTGAGCAAGGTGTGAGACAAGGATGTGTCTCCTTAGTTGTTTAATATATTCATGGATAAATGTGTTAGTAGTGCACGTAAGGACTTGAGCGGTATAACTATAAGCAGCGAAGATGTAAAACTGTTGATGTATACAGGTGATGTAGTATTAGTGGTTAAAAGCATGAGCCAAATGCAACGAATGTTGAATAAATTTGTAGAAGTAAGTGAATAAATGGATCTGAAAATCAATAGTGGCAAAACAAATGTAATTATTTTCAATAGCAAAGATGAAAAGGAAATATGTCAGCTGAAGTTGGGTAGCGAGATAACTGAACAAGTGGATAGGTTTGCTTACCTTGGCAGAATGTTTGCAAATGATGGGCGAATAGATAGTGAAATTGGAAACAGAGTGAATGCAGGTAGGAGAATAATTGACGGCATGTGGTCAGTAACCAAGAATGAACAGTTAAGTATGGAAGCAAAGAAGGCTGTGTGCAATAGTGCATTTGTTCCAACTGTTTTATATGGCAGTGAGAGTCGGGTATGTCAGAGAAAGCATATGAGTAAAATAAAAGCCGTAAGTTTGAGGTACCTAAGAGCTGCTTCTCTCAAAACCAGACGTGGTAGAGTAAGGAATGAATGGGTGATGGATACGTGCCAGGTGAAGGAGACACTGCCTGAACTGTACAAAGAAGTGCGTTAAGATGGTTTGCACATGTGGAACGAATGAGTAGTGGACGCTTAACAAGGAGAATACAAGAGACAAGTATGGATGGAAAACTAGGTAGGGGCAGACCGAGAAAGAGGTAGTTGAATACGATTGAAGGAATTGTAAAAGGAAAGAGAATAAAAAGCGCAAAGAATAGGAGAGCTTGCCAAAAACGTTGTATGAATTTAATAGAAGCAAAAGAAATGTGTAAGGACAGAAAGGAATGGAGAAAAATAGTCAATGTGTGATAGTAGTGATAGTAAGATTGGTAGTGGGCTGGTGTGGATACTGTAGAGGGCTGGGAGTTGTAGTGAAGGGCGATGGTAGTGAGAGGTGTTGGTGTATGGGTTCATCCAGTAGTTGTGAAGGTGTAGACGTGTTATTGGGTTTTGCCTACCCCACTAAAGGAATGGCATGATTGGTAGTAGTAGTAGCAGTAGTTGTACATATTAAATAGATTCTTCCGTGATTTGCGGTGTTGTAGGACTCTTAACATTTGGGTTTTTCAAAGTAAATATACTGCTTTAAATTAATTTCTGCCAAACTTACCGATTTAGTAGTTCACTATTGTACTTAATTGAATGACATCAAGTGACGGTTCACCGAAGCTTCGTTATTCCAAACTCATAATTTTATTAATTAATTTATCTCCAGTTTGCCATTTTTTTGGACAGACAATGTTCTTCGTGTGTCCCTGAAAACATTAGCCGGGATGCATTAGGCCTGGTGACCTCGTTAGCCAACAACCTAGAGCTTTCCTTCCAATCCACCAGTGGGAGAAGTTATTATCTAGAAATCTAGTCACCTTTCTACCAAAATGACCACCTGTTAGTTCAGGTTTGAAGAGAAGCTTCTTTCAAAAATTCAAATAATGGTTGGATGTCAAACGTTCTTGGTTTACGAATATCCCTATAAGGTGGTTATTAATGACACCACACCTAATGTTCACCAAAAGACGATGTTGAAGATTGATATCCGTGGTTTCATAACTATTTTCAAGTGCTAATGAATGTAAATTTTTAGTATTTATAATTCCGTCTCTAGTAATCGGCGTCTCATCGGAAAAAAGAATTTCCTGTAGAGCTGTTGGTGTGCAATTGCCCAACGACAAAATTCAACATACCCTGCGTAGTTTGCAGGCTGTATTTCTTGGACAGATCGAATGTGATACAGATGCAAACCAAACCTATGTAGTGTCCTCCACACTTTCGTTCGACTAACACTAATACAATTGAATGCTCTCTGCGCGCTAGCACTCTTCCACAGGTTCTTGCTGTACGAAGTGTTCTAGAGCAGCTTCTAGAAAAGTGCTTGTTTCTCTTAAATGCTGATGTACATTATTAGATACTTGACGAAGGAGTATTTTTCGAGCAGGGCACTTCCGACGATATTTTTCCACTGAAACAAGTTATGTTATCGTCACAGTAACCGCTAAAAAGGTGAAAAACTGAACATTTTTGACTTTAATATGTTTCCATTATTAAACTTACGCAAAAAACAGCATCTAAATAGAAGAAAGACTACAGTTACTAAACTTACTCAAAATCTTCCTACTAAAATGAAAAACAGCTACAATTATTAAATGAACAGAAAACGAGTATAATTGCTAAAACTACTTAATGTAAAACAAAGTATAATGTAATGTAATGTAAAACAAGTATAATTGCTAAAACTGCTTCATGTAAAACTATCATTTCTCAACATGACAAAACAACAGTGCATTTATGCTTATATGGTTTGTGTATACTTAAAGTTACGCCAGAAATACACCCCCAAGCTATGGTCATTAAGTCGCGGAACGCCCTGAATATATAAGTAATTGTTTTTATGTTTTGAAGGATTAATTTAAGTTTATTTTTTAAAAGTGCGCATTTGTTTTCATTTTAAATACATTTTTGATCGCGACTATTAAAGGCGTAATAATTAATTTTGAAAATTATAATTTATTAAAATATTTTTCTTTAGTGAAGTTTGAACGCAAAAGGTAGAAAAACTGCCATTTAAATTCGAGACTTCAAGAAATACGAACTTATTTTGACAACTTAGATAAACCCGGGCTTTCAGTATATCAAACTATTCTATACTTCTGTAAACATAATGAAATTTAAGTGAGATCATTTCTCAAAATATCTAATTTAATACAGGTACCAGTAACAGTTCTAAATAACATTTTAGTTTTAATATTTCCTGGATTACATGTTTGCAGCAATGCGACAGTTTCTTTTAAATCCGTAATATACATTTTCAATATTTATAATGCACATATGTTTTTTTAAAATATTCCAATCCTAAGGTTATTATTTATTTGACATACAATCGTCCTTTATTTATATGTGTGTAGCTTTATTCCTACCTACTCGCAAAAGGAAGGTTTATATGTAATTTTCCAAAACTTATATGTGGATATTGACGGAAAATTTTGTATAAATGTTAACATTAAAATCAATTTAATTACTTGGCCATCTTTATAATCATTTTGAAAGAGTAACTGAATTAAAATGCTACTTGTTTAAATGAAAATGAAACCTATGCCTCCTTCTTTTGGACAAAACTAAAATAGTTTTGTATGCTTAGCATGCTAAAAGGATGTAAATATTTACAGTCTACCGATGAATTTACAAATAGTGTAATAAGTACTGTTACTAATAATTAATATAATTACAACATATTAAAAATACAATGTACGGAATGCTAGAGTATCATACTTTAATAGAGTACTTAATCAATACTACACTGCACATTACTATAATAAGCAAATTTAAAATACAATCAAATGTGGTAGATCATTTAACCGGTTTAATGCGCAATAAAAGAAAGGGAATTTTATTAACAACCATGGAGTTTCGTATTATTCTTAATTTGTCATCTTGTAATCCTTCTTTGTAAAGTGTCAACAACATATTGTTTTCGTGACATATATGTCGAAGTAACAAACAATAACGAGCAATTTATCACAAGAAATTGATTGAAACTGATATTTAATGTATAGAACGCCAGTTTACATTATTTTATCTTTGTAACACGAATTCTAACATACAAAATATATGTATTTTATCTAAGCTGCATATTCAGGGAACATGTATCCAATTATAGCGTAATAATTTTAATTTTAATGTATTTATTACATTTTGAGGGATGTAACTGTATTTAGGGCTACGGATTCCTGATTACCGCTTTTACCTAAATTGTCTCAACTATAACTTATTTCCCTTTAGTAGAATAATGATATTAACTTCTATATAGGGTTGTCGTAAAATTGTTTGGGAAAATAATACATAATGATGGTTTACGAATAACGATCGTTGATAACATTTTTGAATCTTGTAGAACCTTGTGATGTGTGACTTCAACTTGTTTTGTTTTGTAGCACAGTAGTATTACAAAGGGATTAGTGTGCCAGAATTGCAATTACATAATTCAAATTAAAATTATACCTTTCCGCTTTGGGTACCCGTATGATGGAGCTTATCTAACTTAATTTCTCTTATATTTCTACGTCAGGCGGATCAAAAAGGGACACTTTAAATCTTCTCAGGTTTTCCAGAAACCAATAGCTTGAAAACAACTCATCAAAGTAATTTCACTGATTCTTTTATAATTTTATGTCTTAATATTGCGAAACAAAAGCAATCACGAATAATTCATTCTGAATTTATTTAAATAAAAACAAGTTGAAATGTGAGTTTGCAAATATTAATTCCGATTATTAGACTTATTCTTAGGCACCTCGCTAAAGGACCCTGGTTAAAATCAAGATGCATTTACAAAACGGAAATAAAAAGAATTATTTTAATTTATTCGCTAAAATTTGTGTAGGTAATTTTACATATCCACAGTACAATAACAATTTTAGAAAAAGAAAAGGACATTATGCTTTACAAAGTTTTGTTTTACGAATAATCAAAGTTTAGTAACAAAAGGAATATAAAGAATAATACTTAAATCGGGATTTGTTAAAAGCTTGAGTTTTTAAATTCTCCACAATTAGCAAACAATTCAATATTAATTAAGTTTTTAAGAACACTTGTGGCTGACTAATTCTATATCAAAATTAAACGTTAAACTCATATGTCTGACCAAGAAACGAATTTTGTATTTTCAGACAAGTCATTGCTCAAAAAGCGTAACCGTGGCAAATTAATAAATAAACAAAATTGTTTGTATTAGCCACCAAACAAATACTACGCCTTGGATGTATTTAGTTTAATTCTAAACATTATTTTACTCACACAAATCTCTGTTCAACCTTGGACCTTTTACCTCTGTACTTGATAATGTCCTTCAAATCTGCAAAAGTCTGCTATCCATGTTCGACTTTCCCATTTCTCACTTCACTTATATAGTTCACTTATTTACTGGCTTTATAAATTAATTTTCACTCTCATGAAAGAAATATGGTTGTTTCGTATCTGCATCAATTTATTTTTTGCATTAACTATCTCTTTCCGTTTATGTATTTAGATAGTAATATAACACAAAATTGAGTTGAATTAATCACGGGACTTATATACCGTTTCCTATTACCTTAGAATCTTCACGTACCAATGCTTGGCTTGAATGTTTTAAAATGATCTCTATTTAGTTATTCCCCATTTAAGCCTTCAATTTTCACCATTAAATACTCATATTTAATAACAAATCTATTTATTTATTCGCAATTCAAGCTCCAAAATTGTCCCTCATTATTTTTCGTTACTTGGGTTTTTATAAAAATTATTTTATCATTTACTTAGGTCACTTTGTCTAATTTTGGTTTGGGAAATTGTAAATTGCTATACTCCCATCCTAATTTACAAACGGTTTTGTTTCTATTGGTTAATTTTTTCATATCCTACCAAAATCGCTATTAATTGAAATAGTTTAGCATTTTATATCAATTTTTAAATAAAATCACTTTTTTCCCTAGTAATATCTCATCAAAATTGAAATGTGCAGTACTTTTATATTATTTGTTTAATTTTATTGTTGCTTGCTAGCATACGGAACATATATACCACCAAAAATTCCACTAATTTTATTTATGAAATTAATGATAGCCCAATACTTTAAAATAAAAATTTGTTCCTGTTTTTTTTTCACTTATTATTTTAAATGTTCCATAACAACTCCAAATCCATCTCGTTTTCCAGTTATTAGGTTGAGCTCGCCGCGTTGCAATCTGATCTACCTCTTACGGGCGAATTTTAGTGCAAAATTACATTCGTGTTTTGAATACATCTTTACAAAATTTAGACCTCATATTTACCGTGGGGTTTATATAGGATTTAAGCAAACATTTTGCTATTCCTAAATAATTTCATATAACTTGAAATTTTCAAATATATAAATTTATTAAACTCATGCCTATTTCATATTTTAACCTTCCTTTGAAAATAAAGTTGGGCGTCAGTAGCTCTTAAATCGTTATGTTTGTTATTTATTCGTTCCCGTTAAGTGATATTTATATTTAATAATTCTTGGAAAGTCGCCATGGATGGAAATACAGTTGCTCAAGTCATTGAAGTTATCAGAATTTGTAACTGCAGTGATCAACAAAAGCAACATTGCAAACGTAATAGAAGAGGAGAAAAGAAAATTACCTTTTCAAGGAAGCGCATTTCTAGCAATCTAACTTTATCAATATCAAGGTGCTCTTAAAGATTAGGCAATCCTAAGACATGTATGGCGACTATTGCATAAGGACGTCTACCTTTTTCCTGGCAAATTACGATTAGATTAAGAATTGAAGACCAAGACTGCGGATTGGACTTTAGAGCAGATTGAAACTAATCCCGATTTTGACAAGAACATTATGTTCAATAGGAAAACTCACCTTGGATGGATGACTTTTTCAATAAACAACATGGACGAATTCGTGGAGATGGAATTCCGCAATCAAAAGATACTGTCGGTGTGGTTTTTGAACTGAAATGGTAATTGGCCATGACTATTACTACTAAATGTTAACGACCTATAACTTCATCTTATTTTGGAATGTACTGCGTGAACTTGATGTGTCTAGTATGTGGTTTCAAAAAGACGGTTCCATATGCCATACTTCAGTTGACACCATCACTATATTGAGATCGATGTACAGTCATAAGATTATTTTGAAAACACCAATATCTTGCGACTTGTCATCCTTAGAGTGTTCCTTGTTGGGACCTGTGAAATCTGACATTTATTTCAAAATACCACACAGATTTCACAGTCTGAAGTTAAACACCACTAATACACCTGATTTATGCACAGATATATCAACGATTGGGTTTGTCGTATTTATGTTATCACAGCCAATCGTAATGGTTACATGATATTGTACAAAGCGACGCGCGGGGATGGGAGATTAAGAATCGCTTGGTATAGTTTCACGTTCTAAGTTAGCAGAATTGGTTGACATAATTGTGCGTAAAAAGTAACCCCATTTTAGTTTGAAAGCAGCAGTAGTCGGATGAATAATGTGCTTACGCGGTTAAGGCGTATTGCAGAAGCAGAGTACTTACGAAACGGCACAACGCGATCTCGTTATTTTAATCTTGGACGTCATAATTAGATGTCGTTAGCCTATACTATAAAGACGTGGATTGAAAGGTATAACAATAAATAATAGGCAACAGGAGCCCAGGGGTTTAAACATCGAAAACTGTCGTGGCATCGCCGTATGAGTAATTTACCCTCTCTCCTATGAAGATAAGCATGGTCGAGACACTACTATGACATCTCAATGGTCCATATACATGATTGAAATATATTTTAGCAATGAATTCTGACATTATTCAGTGGAAGGGAACACAATGTTCCAGCAAGGAGTAGCCACCGCTACGGTAAGGATGTCGCTGCTGTACAAAACCTTTTCGGAAACCACATCAGACGATTACGAAAATTCGTTCTAGATAAATAGAGCGACGCCGTTCAGATTGTGCAGAACAGATGAACACGTTTTAGACTGATCTGTAATAATCGAATGCATTTGAGCCGCCCTCTACGAGTGGCGACTAAAAGACAGAATCGGATTCGATTTCATTAATTGTTGAGAATTATCCACATCCTGCTAGATGACCCAAGCGAGCTTATGTTGATCCTGCCCTGCTAATAAATAAACATATTAAAGTTTCGTGTACCTATATTGTATATAAAACTATTTGTAAACGTTATGATTGATAAATTACATAATCACAAATCCCACAGCGTCATTAGCTTTTTAAAACTTTAATTGCTAATAAAAAATAATTCAGCTGATTTTTATCTTTTATTTAAGATATTACTGACATCGACCGATAACAACATATCCGACGCAATCCGGCAGCCAATCCTATTCAATGATCAGATAAGTATTTTGGTTGTGAGATGAGCTTCTTCGTGCAATCCGATAAAAGTTCCGAACGTTCCTATTTCGAACGGGATATTTGACGGTCGGAATTAAACCAACCGATCCAAAATTATTTCCTTAATGCTTGTTGCATCGAGGGGCAGTGATATCGACCGGCCCGCGAGCTAGTTGGAACTTTCAATATGTATTTTCCCTTGGTGAACATTTTTGAAAGAACATGTATCTGGCATTCGCCTCATTACCGGAGTGAACTCAAAAATGTTGCAGAAAGTTACGACAAATTTGCGTACTTGAATAGAAAAATGTGTGCGTATATAAGATGACTATTTAAAGAAATTACCTTGAATTTATTGCATATGTAAATGGCAGTGTTATACCTTCTTAGGTTGGTAAATAAAATTAATTTTAGTGGCTTTCCTTTTTATTTAAAATCGCCTATCGTGTGCGTCGCCTTGATATTTTGTGTATTATGCCATTCATTGTACTTCAATATAAAAAATGAGTAAAATTCAATTGAAAATTCTATAGCTCTTATTAGAAAACCTTTTGCTCCCACATCAGTTCATTTAAATACGAGAAAAATTAGTGATGCATTTCAAAACTAATAACACAAACATGTACTGAATTTTAAAAAATGCGCTTTGTTTCGAAATACCTACTAACCTTATTTTAGTATAAGCTAATTTTACTTTTATTACTTTAGCTGTACGAGGCAATTCAGAAAATCTTTATTAAAATCGCACAATTGCACTAAACAGCAAAATTTTATTTCTAGAAATCTAAAAACCCAAACAATGTTTTAGAGAAGAATGTAGTTAAAATAGAATCTAAACCATTACTTGTTTTGTTGAAAAATAACATTTTCAATAAAACTTCAATACAAATTTCACAATGAAAAATTAGTATTTGACACAAAGGGTAATTTAATAACTAATAACATTATATTTCACTTTAAGTTATATTAACAATAATAATAGGAGTAGTATTTAACATCTTATGACTGTCACACTTGGCAATTTCGCAGCAGCTAGTTAGCTGCTGGCTATCGCTAGTTAAATTTCTACTCACATCCCAAGCGATGAGCAAAATAGCTGCGAGGTAAGTCTTAGCTTTTCTCGTTGCTGGATAATTGCGTGATATACTCGTCAAGCCTTTTCCCTAAATGTGACTGCACAATTGCTAAGAGAGAATTTGTAGCTGCCATTATGTGAAAAGTGTCACGTTATAAGTTGTATGTTAGGTTATATTCTCGTGCCATCTGGTTCTTATTGTTTATTTTGTTTCGAATTTTCCCTTGTACTGTACAGTGATGCGAATATTTCTGGAGCTTATTCGAAAATGCGAATTATATAGGACACTTCGTCCAGCGATTACATGAAAAGAGTTCTCAGAGATAATGCATGTAGTAATCGTTCCATGTTTCACTGGACGAGCTCAGAGAAAACTGTTAAAGATTAGTGAGATGTATCTGGAGCAAAGATAAATCAAGTAACAAAGCATGGAAGTCAGGAGCGAAGTACACCAACTGAAAATTATGTGGGCTGGTGCTGCAATTTTTTAATTTTTCTACCCGCTATTCGCATATATGCACCTTCTCTTATAATTTTTGATATACTAATTTCGAGAAATCCTAGTAATTCTCCTACACTCATTTCTATAACAATAAATTATGCTTTTGGACTTTCTTCAGCAAGTTGTAGTGGCTCCTTTTCAACATCTAAACCCTAACTCATTATTTCGTTAACTCTAGTAATAATTAATTGCTGTGAGCATGCGCAGTAGCTTTGAGAAAGCGTATATTAATTTTATATCTAATTTCAGCGGATTACATTCAGCAGGCAGAAGGACGCAATACACAGGATTATGAGAACAGACGAGCTATCTGCAGACTAAAGTTCAAAGCTACTAAAACTCTGGGCTTTTTTAATGTTATAGTGCTTATGCTAATTGTCAAATGTGCAACCTTTAGTGAATATAGCACGTAAAGAATGTATAAAAACTAAAGTATTTTGTGCATTGAATCCAATTCTATTTAGTTTTATTAATAGCTTATTATAATGCCATCAAATTGAGTAATTTTGTTTTCTAGGGGATGTGATGCTAAGTTTTCAACTATATTAAGTTTTGGTTCGAGACCGCCCCTTATATATTTATTTAATAATTAAGACGTTTTCAGTTTCGGTTGCTAATTTTGTAGTTTAATATTTGTAATTTATTAATTTCCTTATCAGAATTTTGCTTAACTTTTAATCAGGACATTAAATAAAATGCGCATGGAATGTAAACTTTGCCGACATCTTTAAAAATAAAATTCATAGCAACAACTGAATAATTCTGCCTGCGCTTTGTAGTGAAGCTATTTCTAGCGTCAGATAAACGCAGGATATTGGAAATTACATAACTTAGAACCAAGGTTCTGTTATGTGTTAGGTAGTTAAGAAAAAGATAGCCGTAAATGCCAGTGAAGACAAACAAATCTTTTAACTTTGTCAGGACTGGATGAGAAATGAACATTTGGTCCCTACACTCACTTAAGAGCTTACAATTCCGACCCCGAGTAGAGTTTGTAAGGGGATGATTGACTAAGCCTTAACCTACGGAATATCTGGTATGCGGTTTAACATTTAAAATTACTTGTGGATCTCCAAATAATAAAATATTGGTATTAACTTCGTGGTAGAGATATCAGTGCCAGTTGTGACGGAAATTCATCTTATTTCATCACAATTTATCACTTTTCCCAATTATAGTATTTACCTAGTCTTGAGTATACTCGTATTGAAAGAAATAATTGATCCTATCCTTGATTAGAAATATCTTATATGGTAAGATAAGTTAATTTATCACCTCTACAATTCATGGTCACACCTTATGTTCCTTGATGAAAAGTATTATTGGTTGAACACTATCGATTATTCAAATAATAGTTTAAAACATATAGAACACTGTTTAAGGTGTTAGTATACCCTACTATTGTTTTTTTTTATAGGGATAGAAATCGATTTACTACTTTATTATAGTATTAGTTGAATTTGACTTTCCTATCTGAATAAAGTTATGGCAATTGTTGCATTTTAACATATGAATAACACATAAATGACTGCTTTGGAGAGTAACTTATTGATACATTTTATTGAACAATATACTTGCTCTGTTATAGTGGTCTTTGTTCTTCTGTGATGTTTTTAACTAATGAATTGATATAATAATTAATTCAGTCAATTGGGTTATTTGATTTTCATAGTATTTGTTTATTTCAAGTGTAATAAGTTGAGTGAATTACAGGTTTGTATAGTAATTTGTAGTTGAATTTTAAAAACAACTGATATCTTAAATTAACGATTGGCGTGGCCGATCGTATTAGTATATATTAAATTAGATGATCATTACTATCTATGGATGACTAAAGCTGCGATCTTCCCTCAATGGCTCCCGGAAATCAATTCACGTTAGCAGAACACCGATTTTGTTTTTTGTTGAGGTAAGAACAATCGACACCGTTATAGCTATTGTAACTCGTTAATACAAAGCACTATTTTACTTTAAATTAAAGCATTGATTTATAAAACCAACAGATACACATTCCTAACATAAAAAACGGCAGCACTATAATCGCTGCAGATATTAGGTGTCGACCCTATCACTTTTCTGCAATTATTTATAAGGCGTGATTGTTTTAAAATATTAGCACTAAAAATCTCTATAGTACTTTCTAGTACTTAACAGCGGATGGCCATAAGTAACAAGAACAATTAAGGATTCCCAAAAATTAATTGCAAATAAACACGTATTATTTTAATGCTTAATGCAGATGCTCCATCGGATTTAAATCCGGAGACTGCGGTGGCGAAAAAAGTTGTTTGGAAACATTATACAGCAGCCATTCCCGAATTACATACACTGTGTTTTTGTAATCCTAATCTTGTTGAAATATACAATTACTTTCCATGTTTGATTTTGTCATATCCTGTCCATAATATGGTCTATAACGGATGCGCCACCATGTTTTACTGTTGGAGTAATATTTTTAAGCTCCAATGTTGTGCCACTTTTTTTTCACACTTTACCTTTACCATCTGGTCCAAAAGGATTACACTTACTCTCATCAGTAAAAAAAACATGGTTCCAAAGGTTTTTTCTACAGATTTTGATAGGTTTCTTCGCTGATTGAATGACGGTATAAAAATTGATACCTTAAATAACAACTGTTTTGAGAAAAATACTTTATTAAGTTTAATCACGTCAACATTTATTCTCAACAAAAATAAAATGTAAAATTCCAAAAGTTATTAAACCTAACACAGGTGCATTGCAAACGCTATCCAGCCTTATCAAGTCACCATAAAATAACAATTTGTAACATTTAAGTGTTGTAGATTGAAATGATAAGTTAGCGAGTTCCTTCGAATTTATATCTACATTACTCAGCTTTTTAGTAAAAATGTCTAATTTACCCGAACGCGAGCAAATTAATATTTTAATTATGATTGAATACGGCGATAGATTACGTACCCATCAGAAAGTGTGCGACTTATTTGACCAAGAACATATTGATAGAGCTCCAATTGTAAGGTCTACAAATTGTAACAGTCTGTAAATTAGTTTCAAAATATGAAGAAACTGGCAATGTAAGTTATTTACCTCGCGGAGATCACCCGATCATAGACCCCGAGACTGAATTTGACATTTTCTTGGAAGCTGAAGAAAATCCTCATGCTTCCACTAGACGATTAGCATTGAATTATGCTACCGATCATTCTACGGTAGTCACATTATTTAAACACGAGAAATACCATCCGTATAAAATGCGCTTATTACATAATTAAATTAAGATGATTTAGACCGGCGGATATAGTTTTATGAAGAGTTAATGATACGCTGTGATTGGGATCCTAACTGTTTAAATAACATTATTTTTTCCGATGAATCCTAATAAGTCTAATAAGAGATCTTCTAGGACCTTATTTTTATGAAGGGAGTCTGACTTCTGCCGGATATTTGGATTTTCTACGATTTGATTTGGTTCCAGTTCTCGAAGTTACTTTTCCAAATAATGATGACCCCGATTTGCCTCATAAGGACATCTGATTGCAACAAGATGGGGAACCTCCTCATTTTAACCTAAATGTACATTCGTTTCTTAATTTGATGTGGTCTGATAGATGGATAGGGCCACGAGGACCAATTGATTGACATGCGAGGTCGCTGAACTTAACCCTCTGTAACGGTTTTTACATGATTAGTAAGATTTAATTGCAGGAATTCATTTGTAACACCATATGTGTGCATTTTCTATTTAATTTAACTTCAATCCATTTTGTTCAATTTAATATACATGCAATTCCTTTGTTCAGTTCAACAATTAATAATCACAGAAAACAAAATAATTAATTTATTAGTTTTGATTCTCAAACAAGTAGATTTAAATAAATATGTTATCTAGCAGTGCCACAGAAGCAGCCGGGGAAAGGAGAGATGAATGTACTGAATTTGAAGGCAGTCTCGACTCATCCTTCAACGAAGGCGTTACTGATTCCTTCTTATATATTGAAATATGATTTTCGTCAAAATACTAACTTTTACACCTACGTTTGATAATTAAATGAATTATTAACAGTTTATTAAGATTTAAATAATAATTATTGTAAGAAGGGGAATCAGTAACAATTCCGTTGAAGGTTGACATCTTTGTCGTTTTCTTTTGATACTTTGGGACCAAATTTAAAATTTTCATTTGTTTCAGATGTCAGTATTAGGGTCCGTAAATGTTGAAAGGGTGCCGGAATAAAAAGCAGGCATTGCAGCAGATAGGAGTAGATATTGGTTCTATTTATTAACTATTTTACTAGCGAATATGTGCCACGTTTAGGTAAGTTCTAGAAATTAATTTAACATCTGTGTCGATATCGTCCAGATTGTCATGGCATGTTAAAATTGTCCTTGCTCGAACATATCTTCAGCATCTTGTTTGATTATGATTACTATTAATAAGACATTGTCTTAATTATTTTAGTGGCTTGCATCTGCAAGATACAATTTATTAAAGTTTATGTAGTTTTGTTCTTGCTCATACACCTATTCTGCAACTACTTGGTTGTTTTGAATTATATTTAATGATTAATATTGATAAGACATTGTCTTAAATATTTTGGTAGCTGAATTAACAAGGTATATTCAAATTAATTGTTTGTGAAAGCTATCTTCGACGTTTTGAACACTAAACCTGGTCACAAATTATTAATTATATTTCTTTGTTTACAAGCAACTGTATTAGGAATACTTTCTTTTGATTTTATAAATTGTGGGATGGAAATTTCCAAATTAGTTTATTGTTTTATTAATTTTAACTTTCGGTCTAGAAATTTTAAAATCTTTTAATTAATATTATTTACTGTTAAAATTTGTTATTACATTCTTATCCTGTTGCACAATTGTTATTTAATTAAATTAATAATTCCATCATTCGCTCGTCTTTGTAGGCTTCACCTGCAACGGCGTTTGTCTTTCAATTGATTGAGTGATTAGATCAGGGAATCCTCAATTAGAGCTCCGCTCAAATTGACGTTTGTCTCATCTTACTTGATACCAAATACTTGCTTATATTATTTTGCAGCCGACTTTGAAGCCTGCTGTAATGACACTTATCATCTACATCCAACTGGTGGACGCGATCTAATTACTTCTTCGTATCAAGGACATAATATCTGGAGCCTTGGTGACTTCTGCTAATCGAACAAAGGTTAACTTTTAAAAACTTGTAAGCACGTCTAAAATTCCTACAGCATCTATCTTTAATTTGGGAACGCCATGTAAAGAAGGAAATCAATAATATAATCAAATGTGTAAAATACCAGTACTTATTTGGTATCAAAATTTATAAATAAGGATTTTACAGGTTATTACGAATTTCATTTATAATAATGAGCTTTTGAAAACCCCTGGTTTACGAGTGTAAAAACAATTTACAACTGCAGCTTCTCACGAAAGCGTGTTTATTTCTATAAATAAATGGCAACCACCAAACCCCCCCTTTTCCCGGAAATTTCATGGTGAAGGAATACAGAATTTGTTAGTTGAGACCAAACCTCCCGAGTACAGCAAGCACGTATTAGTGAGCCGTAAGGTCATCGTTAGGCACTACCGTTTCCGAATTCAACAATTCACCCGAATCATCTACCGACTGCCTTAATCGTAGCGAATTAGGCAAATTAGCGCTCTATGCAAATCAATTAAGATTGGGGTCCAGTTTCGTAGTCCTCGTTCAAATTGGTCAAAAGTACATTATAATAAGAAACTAAAGCAGTCATTGAATCCCGCTACGAAAGTCACGAATCATAAGCAATCACAAGTAAGTGGCCATTCTTCTGTTATTAAGGCCTTTGAACTCGGCAAACCAGCAAGTTTTGCTAAGAAAAATCTGACTCTCCACCCAAAATATTTTTTTTTGGTAACGTAATCACCACTCGCTGGGGAGGTTACTACCGTCAAGTCTCTGTTGGACATTTTGATGTTTTATTATATTAGCTCTTTAAAATTTAAAGTAAAGACAAACAGTTAATACAGTTAAGCATTGCAATTCTGGACCACCTTTAATTCAAAAGGTCAATACCTTGTTGATTGTTGAAGTAGATTTTAAATAAGTAAATCGGGAATCCCTCCTTCTTCTTTTTTTCTAGTACCGTCTTGTTAGTTAGTAATTAATTGTTTAACTAAATATGCTCTAGTTGCCTGTATAAGTTATATTATTTTATTATGACCATTTAGTCAAAACTAGATGCTTTTATTATTTCAGAATTTTTCGTAATCTTAGTAATAAGGAATAACAATAACTTTCTTACAGGAAAATAATAGATTTAGGTACTTAAGGAACACTCACATATTGTAAGTCTAACAGTATGATTTTGGCAGGGCTTCTCCAGTGGAGTACGAGAAACCAAGTACCTTGTAAGCATTTCCGAATACAAACATCGCATTTGTGGTTGGAATTAAAGTCCTTATCATTTAGTCTCCAATAATTCAAACTTTGCGTTTCGACAAATAGATAAGGTGGCGCCTAAAATAACGACTTTTACCTAATTTTGACTTTTGAAAGCCGTCCTGTATTTTTAGCTCTACCCTTATGAAAAAATACTGTAAAACCCCCCACGCTTCACTGTGGCTGCTGAAGCAACGGGATGATTCAGTATCAAAAACGCATTTCCCTCAACCTTCAAAGGTCTAAAGATATTTTCGTCCCATTATAAACTTTTACATTCGTCTTAGTCAACATTTTATTTAAAAGGTTATAAATTGACCCAACGATTTTAAAATGTTATACCCCTTAGATATTTTTGTGGGTCCTCATGAAATCTGTTTACAGACAAATCTAACACTTTAGAAGATTTGCAACAGCGAATTCGAACGGAAATGCGAAACATCACTCCACAAATGATCCAATGTGCAGTTCAAAGCATTTATTCACGAACAGGACAGTATTAAATGGTAATCGGTAGACAATTTGAACATTTACGTTAAATTTTATGAATGAGTTGGTTTATTTTTTAATTTTGCATGTTACTTTGGTTGAGAATAAATGTTGACGTTATCAAGCTAAATAAAGTGTTTTTCACAAAACTATTGTTACTTAAGGTACCAACTGTTCTACAACATCATTCAACCAATGAAGAAGCCTATCAAAATCTGTACAAAAACCCTGGGGTTGTAATTTAAAAAATTATAATGACGTCATAGCTCAAAAAATCCCAACTAGTGATTAGTAGTTCTACAAACGCCAATAGAGCATTTATACAACAAATGTTATAAAACAATATTTCCCTTTAAGAACATTTCCAACACCTCACAACATTTGTAAGCCTAAAACCGGCACAGCTTATAAAACAATTTAGTAATTAAAGAAGTTCTGTAAAAGTGTTGAAAACTATTATCGAGTAGTTTTATAAATATTTAGACGGTATCTAAGAAATATTTTAAAAACATTATTCAACTATTTCTTAAAAGTTTTATAATTATTTTATAAAAGTGTATCATAATATTATTAAGTCAGCGTTATATAAATATTTTGTTGCATGGTGCTACAAAACTTAAACCAATACATTTTTTAGCTATAGTAATTCACATCTTTTAAATAACAAAACCACAATCACCACCTAAGAAACATATCAAACTATAAACGAACTAACATAATTCTGTATCCAACTTTACACAAATATTTTGAACTGGCGTGGGTAATGAGTAATCAGTTTTTTAATTTAATCTAATTAACGAAACCAAAATATATTTAATTTAAATAATTACAGTAAATTAAGGACACGACTAGAATGGGACAGTATTTTGCTATTATTAATTAAGGTAGTCTTTAGAAATTAAACCCAGGGGTCCCCTATTTTGCAATTTTATTGCTTAAGTAGTTGATCGTTTAAATTATCTTGTATTGTTTGAACTATTTTATGTTATCTTAAACCCAGGGGTCCCCTATTTTGCAATTTTATTGCTTAAGTAGTTGATCGTTTAAATGATCTTCTATTGTTTGAACTATTTTATGTTGTCTTCATCATGAGCTATTGGTTTAAAGCAGATGGTCTTGTTATTTTACCGTTATAAATAACTTCAGTAATAGTAAATATCCTTTTCTTGCAGAGAAACGTTAGTTGTGAGTCTAACTCGAACGGACTTGAAGCGCCTACCCAATCGCATACGTTAAATAATTAACTAATGAGCATACCATAATCACAGCACATCCTTTTGGTCTTGAAATATGACACTTTACCGTTCCATTTCCAAGTTCTAACCGTCAAAATAATTCAGGTGAAGTAGCGCCCATAATTCACGACCTTCTCCCGATTTTTGGCGTTTGCAAATAATTGCTGAATTTTTGCCAGGTTAATTTTATTATAGACGTAGGATTCCCCCTAATCCCACTATGGTGGCTGGAGCAAGCTGGCTAGTTCAAGAAAATTAACATATTTAACAACTTTTATGGTGCAAGAAGCATTCCACTCGTTATACATGTCATGCTCATTACGTCCTATATCTGCTAATTTAAATAACAAAATATGTTTTAAAAAATTCACCATAAGCATTCTATATCCGTTACTCTTATAAAATCAATGATTAAAGAATAAAAGAAGACTAGATACTTCATGACTTCTTTATAATTATACATTCAAAAGTGTAATGCAGTACTTAGTACGTTCTAATCCTTATTGTTATCCGATAAATATTGTGTACGACCTTCAAGTTCAAATTATCAGAAGTCCTAAATAATTTATAACTCACTTTTCAAAATTTTGTTATGCTCTAACGAAAGACATCTCATTTTTCTATTAATTTTTTGTGAATGCATGGCAGGTGAAAAATATACTTCCGACATCAACTCCTCATAATTAATTAATATTTGAAATTAAAATTAAATAGGGAACCATTTAATCATACCGTCACCTCAAGATTAAACAGAATTAAACAGAATATGAAGAAGTTAGTACGAGTATAGAAGAGAACGTGCAAGTTAATATAATGATAAATGGAAATATTTCTGCTCCTATAATCGCATAATAGATTGGACTGGAAGATTTCACGGGCAAATATCTTGCTTCAATTTGAACTTGCGAAAAGACTATACCGCTTGGTGAGGTTGTAGTTTATAAACTACTGCAGAGGATAATGGTGACTATTTCCCTGCACTATATTTAAATTTTAATAATGAAGCTAACATGGTAGATGATACTGAGTGTTGTCATAGAATGATTAATAATCTTACAGATAAAATAAGGTATTGCCCAAACTACTGTAACTTGCATCAAACAAAAGAAATTGAATTAGCTAAAATGCAAATGAAATTAAATAATTCTCATAACAGAGTTTTAGCACTGAAGCATACTATATACATACAAGTTTTGCATATTAAAATAAATAGTGCACATGAAGCATAGAAGGTAGGTAAAAGAGTTTAAATTACAAAAAGTCAACGTATCTATAAAACAACTCTATTATAAGAAAAATACTAATATATGTGATACTTGCGAGATCTGCACAGTGTATCATAAGAGTGAGATTACAGCAAGTAGAACATTATCAAACAAGCATACTCCTTGTATTAATTGTTCTTTGGAACAAAAACTTGCAAAAAGTTAAGGCTACAGTGTGGTTCAATGCTTTCAACCACGTTAATATTGTAACAAAGACTAGAAACAGTAAATGTAAAATTCTAGAACCATCTAGAATGTTTTCTTTATAATAAAATAGATGATATAATCAGCAAATGACTCATTGCAGTAATTTATGTCTGTCAATTCAATTAGGTCAGCAATGAGACATAAGATTACATCATTATTATGAGTAATATCCTCGAATACGCTATTCTTATTGTGTCTAGAATTATATTTCCTATATAAGCAGCGAATTGAGTTCCCTTAGAGTAGTTATTGTTAGAATCTTGTACTGTGCATTACTGATATAACTATAAATATGCATAAATAGTATTATAAATAAATGTTTGCTGATGATGCATTGTAAAAATAAATAATTAAATATTTAAAATAAATTAGTGTACATAGTTACTTGTAGAATTTTAGTGCAAATAAATAAACATTGTAAAACAATTAGCTAGTTGAACTCACACACTATTATTAATGAAAAGCTAGTGTTAATTGTTTTTTATATGCCAGTGACATGAAACGCCGAAAAACAGAATATGGAGCCGTTGATGGAAGTGTTGCAAAATATGCAGGATAAAATGGATTCCAATCAAGAAAAAATGAAATCCAATCAAACCAAATTACAAGAAAAAATGGACTTCAGCCAAGAAAAAATGGAATACAATCAAAATAAACTAGAGGCTCAAATTGAATCAAGTCAAAATGCATTAAAAGGAGAAATTACAAACAAACTAAGAGAAGAGATGGAATCCATAAATTCAAATCAAAATAAATTGAAAAGGTAAATTAAAGCAAGTCAAAGTGCATTTAAAGAAGAATCTAAATTAAGCCAAAATAAACTAGCAAAAGAAATAGAAGATGTTACGACAGAAATTTCAACAAAATATGAGGAAGTAACTAAGAAGTGTGACGAACTACACCAAAAGTTTATTCTCCTTACCATAAATAATGAAGTCAGCATGCCTAAGAAGGAGG
>JAHWXV010293178.1:0-10458 GCA_024586415.1 Phrixothrix hirtus | reverse complement strand
TTAATTACAAACAAATGAGAAGTAACAATGCCAATTACATTTCCTGCAAATTCGTTCCATTTTATGAAAATTAACACCGGGCTCAGGAGGCCCGCCTTGCTCGTTTGCGCCACTCTCTCAAATTTTCAAAGAAACTCAAAAATACAAAACTCATTAAATTTTTAAGTATACCAAACTCTATGCTATTATGGAATAAAAGAAGTCAAGAAATCTCATAGTGCTCAAAAACATACCAAAAAAGTTATTACAACTTTTATGAGCCACCGTGCTTACTAGGCCCGGATTGCCCGGATAAGGGTTAAGCCGCCGATGAATTTAATGTTTCTACGATTAAACGCGCTTCACTAATCTCACTTACAGATTGTAAATATGATTGTGTTTAAATAGGTTTCATTAGTTTTAGTCCCTTATTAATTAAGTATCGTTAACGTATCTTAAACAATTCGGTACCTAAGCACTGCTTTCTACAGCCAATAGTGTTACAGGGGGTTTAAAGAAAGCTGAAGGACTGTGTGTAGGGTAGGGGGGGGGGATAGGATTCAATAAGAACTGGTTCGCGTTTGAGAGTCGGTAAAAGTTTCTATTTGCGGCAAAAGTTTCTAAGACAAATGTGCGATGTATACAAACTATTGGCAAATGAAATATCAAGTAATATAATATAATATTGCACTTACCTATGTAAACTTTGCGGTATGTTGCAGATTAATCTTAGCGTGCTAGAATATATAAGGCAGGAATTTTAGCGCAAAGCCCAGAGCAAGATTTAATAAATGGAAAGATACCAATGTGGAAGAGATGGAGATTTTTTTAGGAATTCAGATTTGTATGGGACTGATGAATCTACCGCAACTCGCTGATTATTGGTCAACGAAACTATTATATAAAGATCAAGGTTGTAAAGCGATTTCACGTAATCCATTCGAATTCTTGTTGGTACATTGGCATTTTTCAAACAATGAAGATGCACAGGTTTCAGTTAGATTATGTAAACTCACCCCACTTATTGATTTACTCATAACAAACTTCAAAAGATATTTTATTCCCCAAGAGGACCTCTGCATTGATGAAACCCTAGTACCTTTTAGAGGTAAATTATTATTTTTAGAATACATAAAAAAGAAGAGACACAAATTTGGCGTTAAATTGTTTAAGTTGTGCATTTAAGGAGGGTATACTTATGATTGCCGAATTTATTGTGGGAAATAGAAGTATTATCAAGAAACTGTTCCAAAATCTGTGGTTATAAAATTATGCAATTCTTTACTTGATTTTGGCCGAACTGTGTATGTCGACAATTACTACACGAGTATGAAACTTGTTCACCGATTACTTGAAAGAAATACGCATTTGGTAGGAACATTGCGGAAAAATTGTAAAAATAATCCCAAAGGAGTAATGTCAAAAAAGTTCAAGCAATCATGTCTAAAGACCATAACCTAACATAAACTTTGGTTTATTTGAATTTATATTTCCTGATCTAAACCAATTTTTCTGAATTATTACGCAATATTTTATGCTTATTTAATAATTTTAATGTGTAATATTATATATTCTCATTTAAATGCAAATCTGTTCTGAAAATAAAAGAATCGCAATACTCGAAGTTCACTAATAAATCGATCATAGATAATTTATTCTTTATCGTACAGAGGTATATGCGTAAATCTAGCGTAGAATTGTATGGATCCTAAAAATAGGCAAACTGTAATGTACTTAAGATTTAGGAGACGTCAGCGTAAGCTACTAATCCTATGTAATAATCTTTATGTGTTTGTTGTGCAATTCTAGATCTAAAAGGTTTTCTCTGTCAATGAATCTCAACAATTAACCTTATTTAAAATTTAAACTTCTTCCAATATAAAATAGTATATAGGGTCTTTAGACTGGGTTAATGTTCCATCATGAATCAATTAGTCCTGTGATGTTTTGAGGACCCTACTATTTCGCCTACTATGACTCAAAAACGACAAGGCATTACCCTTAGATTGTTATACTACAAGCTCTAGGGCAGAACCAGGTTTTGTTAGTGACATATAGATTAGGGTAAGGACAGAATAAGAGTTCTTCAAGCTAAACTGTGTTTTTAATTAACTTAAATGCAATGGAATGATATGTGCATTAAAAGAAGTCCGAGAACATTTCGTCAACTCTAATAGAAAATAGCCTGAATCGATGAATATCAAAGTAATATGGAAGGTTATTTGTAGTGGAACAGGTTTCAGTGGTAACTACTGGTAGCACAGAGAGAAGATTACATTTAACAATTTCGATATAACATATACTCGTATTTTTGTTAGTATCTATGGTATAAATAACGCGACTGAAAAGAATTTATGCAGTGATAAAGTTTTATTTGAAATAGAAATATATTTCAAATTTTCTATATAAAATGAGTGAAAAATGAAATAAAATTAATAAAATAAAATAAAAAATGTTTTAAGTGAGTTCTCCACCTTCCGCTTCACGGTATATCAGCGCACTTGATTCAGTTGATCAGCGTACTTGATTCAGATCACGAGTGGTCGTTGTGGAGTACAGAGCGATGTTGACGATCGAGCAGCAAATTTTTCTAGTCGTGTTCCGCAACGGCGGGAAATTTACGGCGGCCGTGCAATGAAAGTTCACAAAGCAATTTCCAGATGCACATGTCCCGCACCATAACGCCATTCGAAACTTAATAGCAAAATTTTGTGAAATAGGCAATGTTGCTGATGCTACCCGAAGTGGGGGACCTTCAACTTTAGATGAAAAAGTTTTTGAGATTCAGGATATGATGCTGGGGAGTCCCAAGAAGTCAATAAGATGATTATTATCTCAGCAGGTTCAAGTGTCAAAGCGCACAGCGCATACTATTCAGCGGAAAACCTTAAAAGTATTTCCGTATAGATTCCGTAGTGCACCAGTTAAAAGATACTCATCACAATGCCCGCATTTATTGCTGCAATTGGTCTCACAACTTTATTCAGGATGAAGATGAAGACATTCTCGATGTAACCTTATTCACCGATGAAGCATGGTTTCATCTTTCTGGGTACGTAAATAGTCCGAATACTTACTTATGGACCACCAAAAATCCTCTTAAATTCAAAGAAAATCCTTTACACGATAAAAATATCGGGGTATTATGTGCCTTACGTCGTGCGTGTGACATGGGATCAATTTTCTTCCAGAAGGCCATAAATGCACAACGGTATCAAACTCATATACTGGAACCGTTCGCAATCAAACTGAATGAACGTGAGCTTGAGGAATGATGGCTCCAACATGACGGGGCAACTGCGCACATGGCTGCCGCATCAGTAAAATTTTTGGAACACTTCTTTGCTGATCGCTTAATCTCTAGTTGAATATGACCTGCTAGATCTCCAGATCTCACCCCCTGCTTTTTTTTCTTTGGGATACACTGAAAATTCGAGTGTACAAAAACAACCCCCACACTCTAGAGGACCTGAAGACAGCAGTTATCCTTCACATGCGTCAAATCACACCCACTACCTTGCAGAACGTATTCAACAATGTGCAATGTCGTGCGAACGCCTGTTTACAAGCATTTGGGGGACATTACCAATATTCGCAGTAGACTAAGTATTTTTATGTGCGAACAATTCATTTATAAATTAAAAATATTAAAATTTTACTTAACCCTTAGTGTACCAAGCGCGATTGAATTTGCAAGTTTTCTAATTTTGCAACAGTACTTGAAAGTATCACTTCCTTTTACGTCCAATAATTCCACTATTACACGTTTTGATTATAATTTTACCATTGAACCTTAAACGTACCACGTTCTACCCATCTAAAAAAGTATTGGCAGTGCCGAAAGTGATCATTAAACGTTGAAAATAATATTAATAGTTGGCAGTATGCTAAAGCAATACGCATTAACGAAAAGGTTGCTTTTATATAGGATATTTGTGTAATTTTCTGGTTTATTACAAACATTATTCATTATTTTTATACTAAGGGTAAGTTATTGTATTATAATCCCTTATTTTCAACCATCACTAAAAACGTAACAATTTTAGGTAAATTCTTTGTATGGCACCTAAAAGTACCTATGGTAAAATGGAATCAAATAATAAATATGTTAGGAACGGGCCTCTTGTAGATGAAGAGCTGTTAATTATGATAGAAAATGATGATTTAGATTTACCTCTAGATAAAAGTTTTGGCAGAAATTTAGAATGGCAATCTGAAGAAGGTGACATCGATAACCATAATTATCTACACAATCTTCATAGCGGTATCGATGAAAATATAACAATTGTGCATAAAGATGATTCTAACGAAACTGTTGAAGGAATATCTAAAACTGAAGATATCCCCATAAAATAGTTATAAACAGAAAATGGGAAGATAAAGAAAGGGTTACTTTTATATCGCAAGACTACAACGCACCATAGGGAACGAACAACAACATTTTTGTACAGTTCAAATTTCGTTGGAAATATTTTTAACGTTACTTGTTGATGCCGTGAATGATATAGTTTTCCAACGTAATCTGTACGCAACACAAAAAAATAAAAATCTCAAGCTTTCTAAAGAAGAATTTTTACATTTTGTAGGTATACATTTGCTTATGTTCTACCACAAAATACCAAATGTAACATGCTATTGGTCAAGCAGCATAAATCCCAATTTTTCGTTGGTTTCAGAAATACTTTCCAAAAATCGATTTCAGGAAATAAATTCCTATCTTCATGTTAATGCTAATAGTGTTTTGAACAATTGCAGCAAAGGCAAGCTGTATAAAGCCCGTACTTTAATTGATACACTTAATCAACAGTTTAAAATTGTATACAACGAATCTCAAATGTTAACTGTAGATAAATCGACCGTCAAATTTAAAGTACGATGTTCTTTAAAACAATATAACCCATTAAAAGCGATAAAGAAAGGCTTTGAGCTATGGTGTATCTCAGATCAAAATGGATTTGTTCAAAAATTTGACGTGTGTCAAGGAAAAAACTCTGCAGTGGATGAAAAATTCGAAGATTACAATCTAGGTGAACGTATCGTTCTTTTTCTTACGGAACCTGAATGGGGTAAAAAGAAAATTGTATTTTTTAACAATGTTTTGTACTGCTAGACTATTGGAAAAGTTAAAGATGTAAAATATGCTTGCCTGTGGCACTATAAGGGTTAATCGGAAAAGTAATCCAAGAAATTTAAAACTCGACAAACATCTGAAACGAGGAGACCATGATTGCAAAATATCCAACACGGATAAAAGTTTTTTCAAGTGGAAAGATAACAAAATTGTAACTTTGACTTCAAATTTTCATGGAAACGAAAAAACAATTGTTTCTAGAAAGGAAAAGGACGGAAAAGTAGTAAACTACAATAATTAAAGGTTATAATGTTTACATGGGCGGGGTTGGCAACCATGACAACTACGCACCTGTTATAAAGTTGATCGTTGTTGTAAAATGTGGTGGCATAGGTTGTTTTGGTGTTGTTTGGAAATTGAATTGGTAAACGCATATGTAATTGCTTAAAATTGTTATAAACTGGAAGAAGCGAAGATCCTGTTGAGTTTTTAAAGAGAGGTAACGTTTGGATTACTTGCTAAGAAGCTAAAAAACAGAAATCGATCATCCCAACTATCTGTACAAAAAAGAAGAGGGTTTAATTACAGTATTCCTACAAGTATGCACCTTAGTAACCAATGAACTCACTGGGTTACATTTGCAAATAAATGGCTGCGATGCGAAAATTGCAGTGCAAAATGGATTCAATCAAAATCGTATTCCACGTGTTCTGCTGTGTAATGTGAACTTATGCATAAATGAAGAAACCTGTTTTCAGAATATCTTGAAGTAGATATTTCAATTTTAAATATACAATTTAAACACTTGTAATTTTTCTATTTTAATTAAAATGTTTTCGTTCTGTAGATGTGTTCTTGTTTTTTTCAATATATTTTTCCATGTTTAAATTTTTAACGTAATACTTATATAATTTAAAATATACTTTCTGTTTTGAATAAATGTTTCCGTCCTATATGTTTGTTATTTGCAGTTTATTTATTTGCCATTGGTACCTTTAAGTATCATCTACAAACAAGAGAAAAAAGTACATAAAATAATATTATAATATCAACTAATAGAATTATAACTAATATCGGAGACATAATATTAAATTTACAAATTAAAATCTTTAATATTTTGCTTCTTGGGATATAATTAATACACCAATAAGTAAAGAATGCTTACGAACAAAATTTTGACGTTGCGGTTTTGCTTACTTACGTCTCAGGAGAAAAATTAATTATATTTTACTTATCCAAGCGGATAATCAGTACAGATGGGTTCATTCAAGATTTATCCGTTATATCTAGCTAAATCAGATCATAAAAAAATAAACATAAGTTATTAGTTTAACTTATAATATATTATCGGCGGCCGCATTACGAAACCGCTTAATTCATCGATTAATTACAAGAAAAGAATTAATTGCGAGGGAAATACCTACCAAATTGAACAAGTTAATAGTCAAACGTTAACACATATGATTAATGTGTTGTAATCCAAGAAACCAAAATCAATTCAGGAGTATCTTCATCGAAGGATAAATATAATTGAGAGTTAGATCACAGTACGTCAGTGTATCTATATGCATATATAAATAGTAACCGGTACGTGGGCGTTAAAATATACAAATTGAATGAATACCTAATTCATTATCCTTCCGTACATATAGTTGAAGCTCTTTCATATTGTATTCATTCTTTGTCAAAATTGTAGATTATTTAAATGTAGTATTTACTAAGAAAGTGTAACCTTAACAACTATAGTCCTCAAGCTTAGCAAGTGTAATTTTTTTAAACTGTTAATATCTGACTATTAAATCAAAAATGTTGTCGTAGTTTTTATAGATTAGTTTATTACTCATTAAATTAGTATGATTGCATTTATTATCTGACTGCTATAGTACCGTTAACAATTTATTTATGCTATTTTTAAATATACGTTTCTGTAGTCATACCTTATTTGCAACTTATGTAATACGGACCTAGATAAGAGTTCTTAAATGCACTAAAACAAACACGTTTGATTGGTTTAAACATTATTTCAAAAACAGCTTGACATTTTGTGTTATCAAAACTTATATAAAATTACTACATCACATTATGGCATAAGTGTTAGCTGAACCTACAGTTAAGCCTAAACATTTATTATATTCGACAAAATATTAATGTAAAATATCTAATAATTTAGATTATTAAGTGGGGTAACGTTCTGTTGGCTTTCTAGTAGCTACAACATGTAGCCAAAACACAAACATTAAACTAAGCTCATTTATTTCATATGGTGTCTAACCGTAGCATCAAGAAAATAATAAACTTTGACTAAGCTACGTTGTAACCCAGTGACGAATGATTTTCACGCTAAATAATTTCGTTCGTTTTGCGGATTCGTGGCAAGGGTATAAAAGCAAAATGCTTACTGTGACCATAGCTGTATAAACTGCCCCGAAATAGATAAATATAGGAACCTGGGTACGTATTTTGTCATCAAACTGGATGAGAATCAAAAATTTGCCATAATAGCATCCTTCGCTTAACAATTTTATAAATCATTTAATTAAAATACATATATGTATTGATGAGGAAGTAATTAATTTTGTTTGAAGAGATATAAAATTTAACCACTATCTGATTTCTTAAATCGAAGGCTATGTGAATATTACATAAATTATTTGAGTTCTCGTTTATAATATAATACCCCAATTTGATGAACTCAAAAGAATTACAGTTGGTCTAAGAAAAACTTACTCTCATTGAATCCTAAAAAATGTACCTCTATAACGTTTCGTAACCCTAGCAATAACTTGAATGTCCGTTTAGATATTATCTCGCTAAAATCAGTATCTTGCAACAAAAATTTAGGACTTCTATTGACAGTAAGTTATCCTTATCAACATATCAATGCAATAATAAAAATTTCTATTTTAGGTTTAAACGGTTTCTTCCATTTACAAGCTATTTAGACTATAAAACAAAGAAATATTAGTAGGCGAAGGGGAGTTATGGATAAACAATTGGGTCAAACACGGTTCGATGACCTCCCTCCACAATTAGGTCAAAGATACTTGACCTTCCTCCACAGTTGGGCGAAGGTTATCGGTGAATGGCCTTACTCCACAATTAGTCAAAGACAGGCCAATGACGCCACCACAATTATATCAAGGATATTGATAGGTATATTGAAGAAATTGAAGAATTGGTTTAAGAATACTGGCTAAGACCCCTTAATGTCCTTACTTAGCTCAAAGTCCCATCAGTGAAGTTAAAGTTCACTATTCCCGCTATTCACCATATGTAACACAAGTTATTTCAATGATAGGTAAGGGTTCAAATCTGAAATGCGGTTGTAGTGTGAGCGGAAGTATGTAATATTTATCGTTAATAAATATGGAAAGTCCCTTTCATATTATTCAGAATGCTAGAGTAACAGCATTTCAACAAAATAGTGAGAGTACAGAAAAGAAAGTTACATGTTTTCTATTAGTGAACGAGATTGTATATTTCTTAAATAAATCGATGACTAGCTATAATAATTTTAAAGTGTTCCGGAATAATAAATTATTACGTATTCCGCATTGTAAGGATCATACATATGCATAATCAACAATTATTATTGAAAGATAGTGGTTTGAGAATCACAGTGGAGAATGTAAATATTATAATTTTTTATTTTGAAAGCAACCATGAGAATTAAACCTGATCTAAAAACAATTTTTTTTGATCAAATAGGCCACTAGAAAAGTATAAAGATTGAAGATAATGAAAGGAATCAGATTTATTTACGGCGAGAGCCGTTCATAGAATTACGAGGTTTGTTATTTGTAATTGAACTAATGTTAACTACAATTACCATTCAAGATTTTAAATGATTTTATTATAACCTATTAAAGAGTATTAGTAGGATATCCATTCCCTTCTAGCTCGCCGTTTTTTTCTTGAACCCAACATTTTTTGCTCTAAAAGATTTGTTCAACTTTTTTTATGCCAAATTTTCTGACCGATCCGAATCCGGAAGGCGCGATGGCCACATTTAATGTCTGCTGTGTCAAACTTACGTTTTTTTAAAAATTGTAAGTTTATTACTGTGCAAAATAATTTTCAGTTCAACCCGTTGTAATTTTTGCAATTTTCAAGCTGCTTAAATAATTTTTTTTACAAGTTACACGACGTTTAATCTTGAGTGCAACAGTTGAATTTAATTTTTGCTAAAACGATGACTAATTATTGATATACAAATAAACTAAGAATAGTTGCTTCGAGAATTCCATTTCGTATTGAAATTATCGAGATGCGAGGAAGTTTTCTATTTGTGGATCAATTATAATCGCGTTTACGCTCTAGGAATCGTAAAAAATGATAGTAATTTTTTGATTTGAGGATTTTTTTTAAATTTGTACATTTTTCGTAATGACGAGTTAAAGCTGGTGTCCGCATTACGCTCTTAATTAGCTTATTTGCTATCCGCTACCACCAGACATCTAACAATGATAACAACCAGAAATTGTGTACCTTTCTTTATTTTACTACTACTACTACCCATCAGGCCATTCCCTTAACGGGGTAGACAAAACCCACTAACAAACCTCCATCTTCACAACCACTGCATGCACACATACACTAACCCCTCTCACTACCACCGCCCTTCACCCCAAACACCCAGCACTCTACAGTATCAACGCCAGTCTACTATTACCTACCAATCCTACTATCACTACTGATATCCATTCACTATTTTTCTCCATTCCTTTCTGTCCTTACACACTTCTCTCGCTTCCATTAAATTCTTACAACGTTTTTGGCAAACTCTCCTATTCTTTACGCTCTTTACTATCTTTTCTTTTACAATTTCTTCAATCATATTCAACCACCTCTTTCTTGGTCTACCCCTACCTAGTTTTCCATTCATACCCGTCTCATATACTCTCTTTGTTAAGCGTTCATTACTCATTCGTTCCACATGGCCAAATCATCTTAACGCACTTCTTTTGTACAGTTCAAGCAGTGTCTCCTTCACCTGACACGTATCCATCACCCATTCATTCCTTACTCTGCCACGTCTCGTTTTTCCACATGCAGCTCTTAGGTACCTCATACTCAAGGCGTTTATTTTACTCATATGCTTCTTCTGACATACTCAAGTCTCAATACCATATAACACAGTTGGAACAACCACACTATTGTACGCAGCCTTCTTTGCTTCCATACTTAACCGTTCACTCTTGGTTACTGACCACATGCTGCCAATTACTCTCCTGCCTGCATTCACTCTGTTTTAAATTTCACTATCTATTCGCTCATCATTTGCAAACACTCTGCCAAGGTAAGCAACCTTATCCACTTGTTCAATTATCTCGCTACCCAACTTCAGCTAACATATTTCCTTTTCATCATTCCTATTGAAAACCATTACCTTTGTTTTGCCACTATTG
>JAHWXV010293175.1:0-11146 GCA_024586415.1 Phrixothrix hirtus | reverse complement strand
ATTCATTTATTTACGCTTGTGCCTTCGCGCCTCTGATTTCTGCTAAGTTGAACCGCGTATCAATTTAAGAAATTCTCCTACCATAAAAATGTTCACTCTGCGCAAGTTGTTGGATGTAGCCTTCACATATCCTCTTTCCATTATTAAATAGCTTAATAAACTGTTTATGCACGATTACTACACAGTGAATCTGATTCGTCTAACGTCGATTATATTGGATATTGCGATGATACATAATAGGTTTTTACGATAATTAAACCGCTTCACACCGATTCAGTATTCCTTCTATAACTTTCATTAATAGTTTTTATGATACAACGGAAGCAAAACATTTCTACCGGTGTGGAACGGTTTAATTATCGTAAACGTCTATAAAGAACTAACAGGCGCGTTCCTGTCTACTGGCTCGTGATGTCACGACTAATAGCGTTACGTTCTTCATATTATATTGCCATTGAATTCGTAAATATTTCAAATTTGTAAAGTATTTTAAACAAATTTCTCATTATTTTTGAATGTTCTATTATTACAAACGAATTTCTATGACAATTTACTTTCATTGTTACCAAAAAAAGAAAGCATTTTCCAATATATGAAAGTATCCAATTAAAAATTATAACGTATTGAGTACACTGACAGTTGTGTTAGTAATATCATATTTATGACTTCTTCGAAATGTATTCACTTTCATATGAAATGCACCAACCATTGAAAATTAGTCCAGGATTTTGAGATTTTGGTAAAACAGTGGTTTATTTAATTGTTGTATTTTTTCGATAAACGATATTGGGGATATTTGATTAAAATGGATTGAAACAATAACAAAAATTTTGTTAAAGTTGGTAAGATTTTTTTGATTAAATACTTAAAATGTCACATAACGTTTTCGACTGTTAACTGGAAATTGAAAGAAGTTCAAGACCCTTAAAAGTCATCACCAGTGTGATAAATTCTTTTATTTAAGATGAAACAATTTACAATCAATTGGTTAACATCATAGATGCATAGTTTTCAGAGGCCAGTTGACTAGTATGATTATAGTAGTAATTAATTATAGTATTTTCACTGGACGAGCATTTTTGGTACTGTATATATGAAGACGTATGGTTTTGAAGTAAATTCTTAGTAGTATTACATCAGTTGTAGTTAATGACTTTAAGTATTTAATCACAACAATCTTACCAATTTTAACAATACTTTTGGGCAAGACTCTAAATAATAAAAATCAACCAGACTTTTCGTTATTATTTCAATCCATCTTAATGCTTTATTTATTATGTATTAAATGATATAATTTTCACCGAAAAACAATTAACAACTACAAAGAAATAATAACAATTCCAAGAAAAAATTAATAATGAGTAACATTAGCACGGACTGCAATTCACGCACTTGCTCGTTGTAGTATGCCTTGTAGCAGACGTCCTTCTAGGGTGTCTTGCACCATGCAACCTCGAGTTGGTGTCGCAGGTCATACAAGTTGTCAGAGGCCCTCGGCAGTAACCTTAGTCACAGACCCATTGTGTCCCAAACATGATCGATCGGTGATAAGTCCGACGATCTTGTAGGCCAAGGCAATATTGACAAATGCGCTCGTTGGAGGTACCTTCTTGTAAAGTTTACAGCATGTAGTGTTGCATTATTCTTTTGGGAAATACCATTTGGCAACGTCTGCATGAATGGTACTAACACTGGCTCGAGGACATTATAAATATAGCGATGAGCGTTCATTGTCTCTGGGATGAACACAAGAAGTGATCTTTGTCTAAAAATTATTGCACCCCAAACCATAGTCCAAATGTTAAAGTAACGTGACGTCTTTCAGCAAACTGCAAATTTTGTCTTTCTCCTTGATATCGTTGCACCTGCAACAAGTAAAATCTCGACTCACTACTGAAGATGATCTCGTACCCTTGTTGATTCTAATGCCGCCTTTCTTGAGATCAAGCAAGTCTAGCAGCTTTTTGAAGTGCAGTTAGAGGAAGCCATTCGAATGGACGGCAGGATCTCCGTCTTAAAGACGAAATTCTGCTGTAAAGTGATGCCATGGATACACGACTGTTAACAGTTAACAGACCTCGTTGTTTGAAAACGTTCACATGTAGTTATGCGTCGAAGAAGTCAGTCTTCGCGTACACTGCAGCTAGTGCACGCGATGTCGCCGAATGCCTTCTTCCAACCAAGTAGATCATATTCATGCGACAGTAGTGTGGTCCAAAATTACCCTTCTGCCATTTCCACGAAAGGAAAGACCTGCTTTTTCCTTACCGATAATTATAGACCTCTGTCAAAATCAGAAATGTTAGAGAAAATTCGGTATTGTCGTACTGGATATATTTTAAAGTATTAAATATGCCAAAACTCTCACAACAAATGGCATTTATTTGCTAGACATTGTTTTACCTCTAAGCCACCGATGGTTAAAATTGTGTTGGGAAAACCATGACCACTTAATTTTTTTAATGGAAACTATCGTCGTTTAATGCATAATAATAAAGTATTCTTTTATCAAAATCTCAAAACTCTAGACTTATTTATTTCACAATAAATTCTGATATAATTGGCGGGAACCATAAATAACAAATTTGGACCTTAAAGTGGTGCTTTTGGTGTTAACTGCATATTTCATTTGCGACTGTGAGAAAAATTTGTGCATTACTTTGTATTTTGATTAGCCATTATCCCATAAAGTTTAATAAAGGAACTATGATATATGTTGTATACCAGTTCTTGAGGTTTTGTTATAAAATTTCACACGAAATATTTTTATTCGCAATTCTAAATTGCAAAAATGTCAGAAGTACCCATGGGAAGTTCATGGTGACTATTTGTTGCTAAAATGTCAAATATAGAGCATTCTTCCATAGTAGTAACTGTATAGGATTTTATTAAAATCGTTGATAAAAGGATGGGTGCCTGTTAATGGAAGATGTTCATTTTCTTATAAGTAAAAATGCCTACACTTTAAAAACCGCAGTCGTTTTAGGCATAAGCACCGCTTTTATAATCTTTGGTTAAATTTATATGTTAGGTAATTACCTTGCTTACCATTGTATTAATAATGGTTCCTATGGAAAGTATCTGTAAGCCAAATTTAACTGGAGATTTGTCAGGATATAAGATTTAAAACGTGACTTTCTGTGATGGAAACGAAAGTGGAGTTTTTTATTGCATTGAAAATTCTTTGACGGATCGAATTTGTCGTTTTGATAGTTAATTTGTTTTGCTGTTTTTCATCGATATTTAAAGACTCTGATATACTCTCGGTGACGTACGTGCGGCCTTTATTTTGGAAATGTCGTAAAGTTCGGATGAACGATGTGAAGTCAGTTGTCGGTGGGGAAAACGAACGCGTAAAGCTTCTTTTGGTAACCGAGTTAAGGTTTCGCAAATGGATTCGCGCAGCCTTGTGTGTGTCTGCCTTGGCCCGCAATCAACAAATGATTGAGATTGCAGCCCCCTCTTGTATATCTGAGGGTCGATAGTGGACCTTAACCGGTGTAGACCATGGATTTGGACGAGCGTAACATCTAACCCCCCCCCACCCTTGTGTTCTATATTAACAGATATTCCTAGAGTGTAGGAAATGACATAACTGTGTCTTATGTTAATGCAAGGCGTGTGTTGAAGCCTGTCACTTCTCCGTATGAAATAGTTTATTCCCACGAACGGAAGGAAAATTTGTATCAACTATGAACATTTAGTTTTCCGTATTAGTAACAGCGGGTCACGTTAAGAGATATTTATGTTAATGTTATGTTAAAGGATAATGGTGGTACCGACGACAAACACGCTCGTGTGTTTGACTCTTTGGGCCGTTTAATTTTGACTCAGTTTAAATGGTGACATTTCTGTACCTTAATTTAGTTCATGTACTATTTTGATTTTCTATACGGAAAAATTGTTTTGAACAACCCCGTAATAGTCATGACATTTTATCTTTATTTGAGTACGACTAACTGCCTATCATTTATTGTTTTATTTCAACTACCCTTAGCTTTAAGACCATTACCTGTAAAGTTAGTAGACTTGGGAGTAGGTCCGAGTAGAACCTGCGTCACATCACTGCAGCTGTAAAGCGGGCCTGTTCTTGCAACTGGAGTACCCGTTATTATACAGGTAAAGAAACGCGAGCGATCAGTTCTGCCTCGCTGGTCGATGCCTTTTGAGCATACCCATTACCGTGGACAGAGGCAGTAGCGCCCCAACCCAATTATGTATCGTAAATCTGATTGATTAGTAGGAGATGGAATTGTTAACGGCGATTTCTGTCAGTAGTTTTGTACCCCCGTCGCACCACAGTAGCATAGTCGGCGTTCGCTGCTAACGGCTGTTCTGTCGACCGAGTGCCGGTTTGGACCGTGGCAGATTGCAAAACCGGCCCTAAGAAAAATAGCGAATAACGCTTTTGATCAATTTTACTGATTTGCAATGCATTTATTACTAATAAAAGGTACTTGGCGACTTTTGTCTACAGTGAACTATCAAATGAGTGCGTTTACAGTCTTCGTGCTTTGGGATCGTTAATAACTCAATACTAACAGTTTTAAAACACTAGATGGATATTTCAAAACAATTCTACCTTTTTACTTTATTTTTATAAATACATTGGTAAATAATACGCAGTTTAGATATCTAAAAATACTTAAAAGCAACCCTCTAAGTTAAAATTATTCGAAAAAATATATTTCTTCATTGTTTGGATAAAATAGTGAAGTTTATGACGCGATGTTTACTTAAAATTAAGTTAAACTCCAATAATGCAAATTTCTGTGTGAAATGTATGCCATGTACTAATATTATAGCCAAAACCGCCATTTTTTTTTAATTATTATTGCTAAAGCTGCTTATAAATCGTGATACTTGTAACACGTTATGCAGAAATTATAACAGAAGAATTTCAAATCAATTTAAACACATCCAAACCCATCGACATAACGCAAATAAAACGTAAAACTGAGTTTTAAACATTTGGAGCAGTACAAGGTTATAATTACAGATTAATGGTGATAGTAAAAAGTTTATTTAATTTAAAATATATTAAAAGAATGATATTGAAATGAATTGATTGCAAACTCCTTCTTAGCGGAAATAATTTTTGAATTAAAATTATTTCAAAGTTATCAATGTTTCTAATTAGACACGCATTCTCAGTGCCGAATAAAAGTTAATTGATGTATGTAATTTCCTTTTATCGTGCAATTGATGTTATTAGATAGTATATATAAATGATAAAATATCATTTAAACTTGTTTGATATTGGCAATAACCCATTACAAAGTTTGGTATTCTAAACTTTATGTATTACTATATTTATCTAATTTGTAACTTTGATACAATTTAAATTAAGCAAAAGCGATAAATATAAATAAACTAAATTTAATGGTGAACCTTTCAGAGTTTTAAAAGCTGCTGGAAATTTTTTTTATAACTTTCTAAATAATTCTAGAATATTATCAAAATTCTATAACTTTAGAAGTTTTTTGGAAAGTCTGTGTATTTTCTTCAATTCAGATATTTTTATAATTGTAGGTAATTCTGTATCCTACTGAATATTACCTTTAAGGGTTAACGGTGATGTCAATTGCATAACCCCTTTTATTGAAGTGAATTTAAAATAACATTTAAATAATTTCAATGAAAGTTTTTAGGGGTTATGATTTCAATTTGTTTTGAACTGACGTTTTCTTCAATACAGATTGCCAAGTACGTCTTTTTATTAAATGGTCGTATCATTTTATTTACATATATTTTATTGATAGCAAAGGTGATAGATTGATTTGTGCTCAAAGCCTTTATTCTCAATAAAATTATAGATGTAAAGTTATTTGAATTATTGTTTATTCAGAAAATGCAATCTGTTTCGGGGTATTGTTTGATGTCGTCATCAGATATAAAATAAAATTTTTAAAGTGATGAATTAATTAAAATCTAAGGGGAGAATAAATTAGTTTAAGGATTAAAATTATATAAATTAGCTTACCAGGATATGTAAAGAAATTTTGACATGTTGAAATAATAATTAAATTTAGTAAGTTTGTTTTTTAATCCAAAACAAGTTCTTGACGTTTTTCTACTTTCAAATTTTTATTAAAAATACTTCCTTCAGTACATGTCCAGTCCTCGTCTTAATTGTTATATGTATTAAATTACTTTCATTTATTCAAATTTTAAATACTTCAAGTTATAAAAGTTATTATTACATTTTCAAAAACTTACTAAATTTAATTATTATTTCAACATGTCAAAAATTTTTGGCATGTGCTGGTAAGCTAATTTATATAATTTTAATCCTTAAACTAATTTATTCTTCCCTTAGATTTTAATTAATTCATGACTTTAAAAATTTTATTTTATATCTGATGATGGGATCAAGCAAGGCCCCGAAATATGTTATATTTTCTGAATAAATACTACTTCAAATAACTTTACATCTATAATTTTATTGAGAATAAAAGACTTTGAGCACGAATCAATCCATCGCCTTTATTCATCATTCTCAACTTAGAGCATGGATACACATGAATTTAGTATTATTAATAGTATTCTAATTTGTCCTAAAATAAGGATTCAACCCAAGTGAAATATAAAGATAAAAATTTGTATTTTAATAACACTGTTAGATACCGTAATTAATAATTAAACAATTATGCTGTTCTAACATTAGAAATTTAACTGAACCACCATTTAATTTAAATTTACAAAATAATTTGCTGTAATATAAAATAACCAGTACTTTTAAGTTTTAAACTAAGTTTCTCAGACTATAAAAATAAATATTTTTACAATTTTACAGTATTTTTACAAAGTGCACCATAATAAACAAACCGCGAGTGACTCAAAATAAGTGTAAAAAAACTTCAAAGCATTGGGATGTAAAATGGGATTATGCAAGCACATTTTACATAGAAACTCATGGAATAAAGACGCCGCCAAAGAGAAGCACTATTTGCCGACGTCGTCAAAAAGCAATCGCGGTTGAAGTCTTGAAGCGCAAAAAAAACCCGATTAGAACAGAAAGTTAGCATTTATCTCAAACATGAAAATAAGAATTTGATATTTGGAAGACGCCTATTGTGTAATAGAAACTACCAGAGAGGGATTTTGAATGATATATAAGCTAGAGGACGCAAATTTGCGTTATCTTTTCTTATGCTAGCGAATAACGCTGTTGAATTAAGCAAGTGGAAGACGAGCTAGATCCGTTGAAGTTAGAAATGTAAGTCATCTTACCTTGTGTTAGGTGATCGTGGCATTAAAAACACCGAAGTTTACAATTCAACGTAAATGAAAATTTCCTAAGGTAAAGTAGGAAAACGAAGAAGCATTTGAATAAGAATTTTAACAGAGGTACCGCTAGTTTGAATGGAAACTTAAAGGAGACGCAGATCCTTTAAGATATGACCTGGAATCGAATAGCCAGAAGAAAGCCTAAAGTATTTAAAATCGAAGAAAATACATAAGCAACATAAGCCGTAAGTATATTTATCAAATCATCTTATAAACTTTCATTAAATAAATAAAATCAAAGTGCTTCATGCTCGTTGTTTTAAAATTTTAAAAATTTATTTTACCTTGAATAAATACTTTAAAGAACCAAAAGTTCTTTCTCGAATGCAAATAATACCGTTATAGTAAAATCTTGTTTACATCTTGTCATTAACGGAATTGTATTGAGAAGTAACCGAAGGGGTTGTAAATATTAAATGTTTTCTTAAGATTTAGATGCATTAGATTTAAATGAAAATATTGTTGATTTGTAATTTTGTGTATTTAAATATTTAATAAATGTATAAAACGTAAAGACGATGTTACTTGCTGTGGTGAAATATAGTAAAGTCGTTAATCATATCAATTTGGTGAGATCGTTATAAGGCCTAACGCAGCCATTTAAGTAAAAGATTATGTTAATTTCTCCTTAGGTAAAACGTAGTTGTAAATATTAGAGGCCGCTATTTGAAAGGGTGTTTACCATGAACTTATTGCTAAAGATCAATACAGTTCTAAATAGTTTGCTACATCAATTCTAAAACCAAACAAAGATTACGTAAATTCATAACGTAATGAAGCAGTTAATTAAACTTGCTTATCAGCTGCCAAACGAAGTAGACAACAACACATTAATATTTAAATTTGTGAAATAGATATAGGCCTTTTTATAAATTTAATTATTTCATTGACTTTATCATGAGGAACTAATTTAATCTATTGGCTATCACTTAAGTTTAGCGATTAAAATTTGCTATATAAACAAACTAAAGTTGCGATCATGAATTCTTCATGAAAATAGATGGAGTGATAACATCTTCTTTAGTTTAAAATGACAAACTGTGAGGGGATTCCAAAGATAAATTGAAGAATTATCATAATAAATAAACATACATAATAAATCCTTGCTCCAACGGAAACGAAGTCCTAATTGTAGTTGTCAGTTTCAGTTACCTCGAGCAAATTAGTCAAGTATTTGAAAGTGTTTTTATTTGGAGTAGTGATTTTCAAGTTGCTAAGAACTTACATAGTGTACCAGATAGGAAGGTGTTTAAAACTAAGAGTACAGCTTAAGTGCAGGTTTAGTAATAATTTAAAAAATCAAACATTTATCATATCAAATTAATAAAGGCTACTAGCGTACACAAATTGGGAATCGTCATTTAGTCTTTTTATAATATTTGTGACGACAACGAGTATTAACACAACTATTTGCCGAGTTACTGTGTCCTATAATCCTTTAAACTCGCTTGCTCTTCCCGAGAGTTCGAGGGTGTTCCATCTTAGCACGAGCAATCTTAAGTTTTCATAAGTATAAGAAAAGAGAAGGCGGCGTTTATTAATTCTGACAAGTATATTCTACCGTATCAACCCGAACTCGCTAACTTTCCAGCGAATGTATGAATATACGTATGTCTTATTGGCAATTTGTAGTGATAATGTCATTAATAAAAATATTATTAATTCGCACCAGCATGCTCAAGGATAAATAAATTTATATATATAAAATTATTAGACAAAATAGTGTGAATTAGCATTAATGTGAGTTAGTTAGATTTAACATCCTTTTAAGCTTGGTTGTAAAAATTAAACAAAACGGCTGGTTTGCTAAATCAAAGGAAGTCTCGTAATGGATACGTGATTATCTCAATAGATTGTAGATTTTAAAGTACATTGTAAATTTACCAAATTAGCCGAAAATAGACACATAAGGTACGTTTTAATGCTAGGAATTCGCAACTTGACAAGGTTTATGTAAATTAGTGTGTGTTCTGTGAGAATCGACTAACCGAAAACTAAATTTAAATTTATTGCTTTAAATTCAAAATGCAAGCAGTCGTATTGGACAAACCAACCAAGCAAATAGAAAATCAGCGCTTTTTACTGATACACGAAAACCCATAACCAGATATCGCTAAGTTACAGCGCCAAGTGGGAATTTCAAATAGCAAAAGGCCCTGTGAACGATTCATTGTTAGTAATTGAATTAGAATAGGAATAATAGAAGTTGAATGTTACATTCACAGCCGTGAGGGGCATATAAATCCCGCTCTAAATTCACTAAAATTATTATAACACAATATCGCGTTTTAAATAAAAGATAAGTGTGGAAAACTATCACATTAGTGAAATTTACGTTGAAGAATACAAAGAGGTTAATCTCGATTTAAATTAATTTCTCCGTATTTGGGAGTGATATTTTAACGTGATAAATTAAAAAACAATCGAACTTAAATTTATAACACAAATTGCATTTATAGTATTTAGCTAAATAGAGGTACATAATTTCTAATATTCATCTTTACCAATACTTCTTTCACGTTCAGATAGAAATAGAAGTACTTTTCTTTAGGCAAACCTATTTTAATCTTATTTAACAAAGAAAGTAAAATAAATGTAAAAAACATTTTTACTGCAATATTTGAAATACGTATTTGTAAATTGATAGTTTAAAACGATAATTGATAATATTTTGATTTCATTAATTTAATTTTCTTTACGTTTAGTCAGCTGCCACACTCTATTTTTATTATGTGACATATGTATATGTTTTAATTTTTATTCTGTTTAGTAATTTTTTTATACTGACATTACTATTGGTTTGCACATAATAAAAACTCATAGCAAGTAAAAATACATAACCATATTCGTCTTAATGTTCTCAAAATATCTTATAATCATTTGTGTTAGAATAATATATTCTGAATTTTTTTTTACATTCAAAAATATTTTGGTAATGTAAATAGATATTAGTATGAATTCATAGAAGAATGAAAAATGTAAAAGTCAATAGTTTTTGTAAAAATGAATTGGAAATTATTTATTAGACATAACTACTTGTCAAATTTTAAATCTTAAATATTTTTTATAGCTTTTAGTTATATAAATTTATTTCAACCATGGAAGACGATTTAGAGGCCCGTCAAATTAATAATCGTCACCAGAAAGATCGGACTTGGTCTCTAGGACCCTCCCGATTATCGAAGACTATATTAAGGACGCTCTACATCAATTTTACATTTGAATATTAATGGAATTTCTAAGGAAAAATGTGATTTCCTTTCAAAAATTTGCAAGAAACGCTTGTAAAATTAGTTGAAGATTTGTAAAATGCAGGAATTATGAGTGGATATTATTATAAATTATTTAATCAGTCGAATACATGCATCTGCATTTTATATCAGAAATCATTTATATGTAGATTAATAGATGTTTGGAGTTCTTCTTGGAAAATAGTGGAAATTTTCAACGAACATAGCATTAATGACATGATTAAAGCTGTTCGTGGTTTTGATACGACAAAAAATTATGAATAAAGATAAATCGACGACAACCAATTTGATGTTATTTAAATGAGGCGTTATACAGAAACCAAATTGAATTTATGGTGCTTTCGAAGAGTTTTTTCATATATAGTTGAAAATTGCCCATTATCTAAATTTAAAGTAGATTTTAAAGAAGTTCACAACATATTACCTATTTCACTTGTACTGCATTATTTAATTTAGTTATATACCACTTAATTTTGCTGTAAGGACCTATTCATAAGAATATGTATGGGTTTGCAATTTAAATAATGAAGTTTGTGTGGCCGATCATCTCTAATCCCAAACAAACCACTCGAGCAACCACCTAACTGATAAAAAAAAAGCAGTGA
>JAHWXV010293154.1:0-11009 GCA_024586415.1 Phrixothrix hirtus | reverse complement strand
CCCAAAACGTGTATTTCCACTAAAATTTTGACATCGAAAATTTTGTACGAAAACAATACTTTCTCTATTCTATATTTCATATAGGTGAGAAAGTAAAAATATTTTCTATTATGAATATAACTAATACGGAGCTAAACTAAATGGATAGTTTAACAGTTTCACTATTGTGAACAACTTAATTTTTTAAAGTAATTTACAATTTTTTTAAGAATCCTATGTCCGAAACCTTCATCATTGTTGAATTTTGTATTTAATTGATGAAAAACGGCTATATTTATGTGCTGATGTCGACGTAGGCAATCATAGTATAAATAATAAGGATCTTAACATGTACAAATAGACAAATAACTTACTTTCTCCTAAAATTGTTCTCGGCGAAGAATGTATTCAAAACTGAATTGTATTTCCAGGTGACTTAGCGGAAATTGGAACCACCCCAATATGGTTTTTGACTAAAAATGTTTCGGTTCGTTACGAAAAAAAATTGGGCCAACCTGCCCCTTAAAATATCAATAATGCTTTTTTAATTTCTTCCCAACTTCAACTATTGCAGCTACAACTTGAAAAAAGCCTTTGATGCCAACTAACGGCCTTTTTAACTCACTTTAAGCAAAACCAGAAAACGTTATATGATAAAGTCCTAAATTAAAGGCGAAATCAATTTTGCTTTAGCCACAACGAACTCGATTCAATACGGTATCCAGGAATGTCACGTTTTATTGGGCGAACTTTTCTAAATGAGTATTATTTGTATACTTTAGACAAGGAATACTTATTGTAATTTAACTAATACTAGCTAAAGTGTAATCGTTTCCACCATGAAAGTCAAATAAATTGAAACATACAAGGTCTCCGGGAAATAAGGCTGGTTACATTAACAGCAAATTGACATGTGCGACAAAAAATGCCAACAAATTATATTTTTAAATTGTACAGTTTTCGAAACATATGCAGTTAAAGTTTAGAGCCCGAATCTGCACTTTGACCTGGTCGGCTGTTGCTTCATTAATCTATTTGTCTATTGTAATTGCCATTCAATATGTAGTACCATATTACAGCTATTGAGTGATGCACACTTAACAATTGGTAGTAGTACATGTTACTAATGTTTGTAAGTAAACTTTTACGGTAAATTTAATTATTGGTAATGGATATGAACCAATACCTTAAGCTTAAACTTCCTTTAAAGCTTTTATAAGGTACATATTTACGAGGTACGCCAATAAACCAAGCTCCGTTCGTATTTCCGGCAGCCGTAGCGCCGCTAATATAGTTACGCGCAAGCGTGGTACTTGTTCTGACCCATTGAGATGGAGTTGACGCCATTTCGGTTTAGTTGAGTGTTATGTATAGTTCCTGGTGTTTGTTTAAAATGGACAAGTTAATTGAAAATCCCGCTGCTTGTGAGATTAGGCCGTAAGAACATTAAATCAGTCCACATTTATTAATAAATCTGCGAGACGTACGGAAAAATTGTGATGTGCGATTCGGTGGTAAGGGGATGGGTTGGACAGTTCAATGAACGACGCGATATTGTGCACGATGAAAATGGGCGTTCATCTCTAGTTAGTGATTAACTGGTTTTGCAGTTAAAGAAATGGTTAAATCAAACCGTAGGTTTACACCTTCTGCTCTTTCCGTGGAATTTCCAAAAATTTCAAGACCATTTCTTCATGAAATTGTTCATGAAAAGCTGGCTCAAGGAAGTGCAATTGAGTTTTTGACATGTTATAACTATAAATATATGATGATATTCTTAGCAGTATAGTGACTGCAAATGAGATGTGGGAAGTTTATGAAATCTATGAATCAAAAATGATAATCGATGGAGTGGAGGCATACTTTGTCACCAACAAGGATAAAAATCAAGCTAAATTTTACGGCGAGGCGAAACAATTAGTGCAAATGTTTCCTGCGTGCAAGAATATTACTTCGTACAGTACAGGATAAGCGCCGAAGAATGCTTACCAGCGGCATTGTTTTGATTCTCGACAATGCCCGTTCTCATACTGCGAATGCGACACAACAACTCTTAGGGAACTTTGGCTAGGAACATTCAATCACCCTTTATACAGTCGGAACCTCGCTGTTAGTGACCTTCAATTTTTTTGCACCATAAATCGAGGCTTCGTGGCAAGAGTTTCAACAATAGTGACGAAATCAAAAAACAATGTACCACTTAGTCAACATCATTCGCGAAACCATTTTATAACTAAGGGATACAAAATCTTGTGCAGCGTTATGACAAATGTCTACAAAATGGTCGTAGTTTTCTAGAAAATAGATTAAGGTTTAAAGATTTTTTCAAAATAAATTTGTTTTGCTAAATATGTACTTGTTTTCTTTGTCCTGACAAACAGAATTTAGTTTGTGGACCTACCTCGTATTAATTCTAAAAATAAAAATGAATTTAATATTTTTCAATGCTAAATTTTAGTGGTCACTGTGATACATTGTACTAGGTACGAATTAAAGGATTACAAAAATTTCATTGTATTGATTTATATCCTAAAAGAATGCGGAACACGACTCGCTATAAAACTCTTTTAAAAAGCCTTAAAATCTTTTGATCACAAATTCTAGTAATAAAAGTCCTTTTTATTAACATTCAAACAATAGCACGTGCAGTGTTTAGGTATTCTACCCAATTTAGTACGTATTTGTAGAAATGTTAAAATTCCGTCCTTTATTTCAAATAATTGTCCCCAAAGTCATGATGTATTAAGTAAGTTCAAGTTTATCCAAGATAAAATATCACTGTAAATTGTTATTTTATAATTAAATAATCAATAATAATTTATGGGAAGAAAAACAATAGCAATTGATTTCATTGCATATAGGAAAACAAAGTGAAAGAACTACAAAAGTAGTATGATATCAAGCAAACATCGGAACGCCTTTTGCATGTTAAATGTAACTTATAATCAGATGTAGGTGTGTACGGGTCCGTATTTGTGATAGATTTTTACCCCGGAGATGTGTAAATTCTTTATTTTGAATTAGTGTAAAGTTTTTTACAGGTTGTGTTCACTAAGGGCATGTGTGTATGTGCACTAAGTAAAACTTATATCCACGACACCCTGTATATGATTAGAATATTTTAGGAAACACTATTTTGATGTTTATAAACGAATAAAGGCTTCAAATATTTACAATGTTATTAAAATTGATTGAAGATTCCTTTTCCTCTAGAACGTTTCTAATATTAGAGGAAATGATTTCTTTAGAAAAACATTTCAATCGTGTTAAAATTACAAGAACTCCGACAAATATCAATGATCTTACGCGTCAAAGATTTATTTATTTTCCACGAGATTTTGAATACAAAATTATTAAGTGTTTACTTTAGTTAATGCTTAATTTGGACTTTAACTTCATTGATTTAATAAGTTGAACAAAGTAATATCTTCGCAATAAAGAACTTCTACATTTCCTTGAACTTATTTCGCCGAAAACAAAGCAGCTCCATTGTAATTATTAGATTTTCCTATATTGTATGATATTCTTATATTTAAATTTACAAAGTCGCAACTCTTAAACTATGTATTTAATTTGAAATATGAAGCTGTAATGAAATTTTCTTAAAGTACGGCTATTATGCTATTTATATTCTTTACAAGGGTTTAATATTGCACCACGTCTTACATTATTGCGTAGTATAATTTGTAGTTTAACAACAGGATTTTCATAAAAGTAACATTTCATTATGAATTTAGGAATAGAATCACATAAACTTTTGTAATTTGTTAATAGGTAAAATTGTATGTGGTCTTCGGTAGATACAATATCTACAAGAATTTAACTAGTGTCTTTGTTTTATACTTTAATTAATGATGTTGTCTAATAGTATATTAAAAAACAAATTACATAAAATATGTTTTTATCACACGAGTTTAAATTTAGAAAACGAGTCCCGCAGAGGCAATGGTTCACAAAAGTAGCTTCTCTTATGATCTCAATATTAAATAATGGAAATGACCTTTGCAAAGTAGTTCTAGAGAAAGGACACCCTCTAAGAACGGACTGACGCTAAGCCAGAACGTTGGGAAAAGTTTATGAGGAAATTAGGAAATAAAATTCACTGAATTTTACTCTGGCCTACTCCAACCTTGAAAATCAAACAAATTGCTTCGAAGTATGACGTTTAAACCCGTCGTTCAAGTTCTGTGTTGTTTAAGAGCCCAAATGGTAGAAATTTGTCGCTCAGTAATGATTCTGTTTTGAACCTGGCACGTTGTGGTCGATAATCTTCGTCTGAAGTAAAGAAAATATTACTAATGTCCGGAAAATGCTTGAAAGAAGTTCATGTGACGGGAATTCAGAAAACGAGATAACACACTTCATCACTGAGGCAGTTTTGGAAAAGTATATAAACATGTGTTTCCAGCACTGAAAATCTCATTTAGAACTCAAGTTGAGATAAAAGATATTACTATCCTCTTTGATAACATCACATGATGTAATGAAGCTTTGTTAAAAAGCAACTGTCATTAGTCAAGCAGCGCTAGAAAAATGCAGACAAGTCCAAAGGTAACAGTATTGTATGCCAAGACATCCACCAATATTGTGGATCTGGGCAGCATGAGTGGTAAATGTTATTTGAATATTCTCCAAAATCTCGTAATGAAATAGTGTTGAACAGCTCATATTTAGGTAAGACCGTTTTCCTCATTACCTTGCTATCGGCTTGCTTGCCACCCACTTTCCTGACAAACCAATACGTTATAATGGACCAATTGAATGGCTTTTTAGCGTTTTAATTTAATTTTTATCACTTCAATGGTGATTTGGTGATGGGATATTATTTGGATTTTCTGAATGCCTTTGGCCACACTTTCTACCAGTTGTGTTAACTCTTTATTACCCTTTTCATTGTTAGTAAATTGGGTCTCAGTGTTTACTTAGTGCCTCTGCTTTTTCGGCCTCGTCAAACAGTATTTTCTCTTCGAAAATAATTGGCGCGTTTGTGTCTTGCTCTTTTCTTAACCGTTTCATTATTTTCCACATATTGTTGTTCTCGTTCGTTTTTATCTCTTCCAGCATGGCATTCCAGCTGGAAGCTTTTATTCCTTTGATTATTTCGTTTACTTTGTTTTGGAGCTTGGTGAATCGTTTTCTGTCGGCATAGATTCTATCCCGCCTAGGGCTTTAAAACTCTGACCAGAATCAGCACTAACAGCACAACAAATATAATAAACGCAATTTTCAAGACGGGTCACTACCCTAATGCGTGGAAAGAGGCTCTAGTGATAACCATCTCAAGAAAGTTGAAGGCCCTAAATACCTAGCTAACAGAAAGCCAATCAGCCTTGTAAACGGCTTATCAAATCTGGCAGAATGTTTTATTGACAAAAAGATTCAAGCTGCAGTAGAAGAGAAGGAAAAGATTCCAAACACTCAGTTCGGTTTCCGCAAGAATCTTGCAGCAATACAGCAAGTTGCAAACTTCCAATCTCATTAGCAAGGCAAGCAACTAAAAAGCACTATCCGTACGTATGTCTTTTCGGCATCGAAAAGGCATACGACAAAGTTTGGAAAAGCGCGTATTATTTAAAATGTCGGTACTAAAGCTTCCTGCTGAATTTATTAGAATGACCAGCTATTTCCTGCAAGATAGAAAATTTAGGGTAAAGTTGGGTCAGAACTATAATAACCACATACGGCAACGGCAGGACTCCCACAAGGGTCACCTTTATATCCAACACACCAACATTTTCGTACACAATATCCCAAAATTTGAAAGTTCCGATGAAATAATAGCACTGCAGTTTGCGGACGATACTGCGATTTTTGCGTCTAATTTCAGATTACAGTACGCAAGAACAAAACTAATCAAAGTGATAAAAAGCCAAAAATTTACTGCAAAAACTGGAAAATTAAACTCAATGACCAGCAAACGCAGGTAGTTAGATTTACCAAAAGAACGGGGAAAACGCATCGCCTTTGAAATCACAAGATTCGAAACTGGGACACATACTTAGGAATCAAACCCGATTTTAACTTAATTTTGTGACACTTAAAACGACGAGCGGCTTTGGTTAAAAAACCAGCTTTCAAACTCTATAATGTTATTGGCCCCAAAAGCAAACTTGAACTAGACACGAAGATGAACATTCTGAAAGGAATCTTATTTCGGGCTCTGACTTATGACGAAGATCTCTGAATGCGCGGCTCAGCAGCAGCCAAACACAAAATCACGATTGCGCAAAAGATCTTCGTAAAGACCGAAGGGTAACAGATCTGATAAGACAAGTCGAGGAAGGTAGAGAAAAAATGCATCAACGTCTTTTCAACCATCCTCACCGATCAATCCAAGAAATAGAAACAAGAATAACTACCTAGAACGCCACCAAGGGCGTAAATAAAAATCTTTCCCTTCCCACTTAAGGAAGAGAATGCTTACAAGCTCCCTATTATAACTGCTATGAAACAAAAACAGCAAAAAGGAGGAAATAATAAAAAAAAGAATGGTTGACTAAGAGTTCTGATCTCACACTTGTGATTTGTTTGTGGAGTTCGGGCAAAGCATAAATTTAGAATATTTGTTCACGAACTGCAACGTTTTAAATGCAGGTAGGTCTATCCGCTAATAAGGAATTCATTCAAACCAGTACCTCAGATGTTATGGATTGGGGATTCAATTACTTGAAATTTTGAGACACGCTATTAAAGCAAGAGGAATTAAAACAGAAGACACACGTCATCGATTTTTACTTAAAATTTTCTTTTAACGGTTACAGTTGTTTTTAGGAGTTATATAATTTAAGATGCACGCAACGCGTCTGCTATTTGGTACCACTTCTACAAGAGTTCTTTGTTTCACGCTCACTAATCAATACCGGCATCCTTGTAGTTCTATAAATAGCTATATAAAACTGGTAGTTAAGCAAAGCACGCTTCCTGGAATTTACTATTTCTTCACAACAATGTATTTGATTTAAAATTAAGTACATCTTAAATTTTATTTATTGATTATAAATTTTCTTACAATATCATATCTACAGATTTTAAATATATGATACGCTATCTCAAAATGAGTTTTAGGTATAAAAACGAATTTTATAGATTATTTTGAAATAAATAAACTTTAACTGAGTAAGTTTTGATAAATTAAGCACATTACTAGTATTAATTCACTTTCAACGTAGTATCTATAGGTTGTTTTACTACTACAATGAATTAAAATAGAATTTAGTTATAAATGAGAGCAAACGTTTGTAACGATTGTTATATGAATAATAACATTTAATTATAACAATTTCATTTTGTAACACCCTGTGTATATATTTTCCTATTTTAATTTAATTCAAACTTATTCTTTTAATTTAGCAATCCAAGAATTTAGGTCGCAAAGTGTATATTTTGTTATTTTTAGTCAATTTATCAACCATAACAACAGAAATAACTAATTTGTTAGTTTTTTAAAATTATCAAATAAGCATATCTTAAACAAATAGAGTCTTATCTATTGTGGCAAACGCACAAGTAAGCAGGGAAAGGAGAAGGAATGTAGTATTTGATTATGCACGGAGTCTAGTCCCAACCTTAAAGCCAATACGTTGCTAATTTCTCTTTCAAATATTCAATTATGACAGCCATCCATATATTAACTTTAACATCTAAGTTTAGTTAATGAATATGTATTACTAACAGCTCGATTTTATTTAAACCATGAAATACTGTAAGAAGGAGAATTATTAGGCTCAAATAATTATATTTTTGTTACAGATGTCAGTTCTTGGATCCCTTAATTTGGGGGATGCTGGTAGAAAGGCAAGCATTGCGACAAGTAGAGGTTTGTGTTTGTTTTCATTATTAAATATTTTACAATCGAATATATCGTACCACGCCTAGGTAAGTTGTAGAAAAGTATTTAACATCTGTCTAGATTACTTCAAGGTTGGCGTAACCTGTTGAATTTGTCCTTATTCAAACATCCGTTTAACACTTTATTTGTTTTAATTATTTTTGGTGGATTGAATCTGCAAGCTACAATTAAGTTAATTTGATAATTAGAAACGCTAAAACTGGTCACTGAATTATTAACTTTATTTCTATTTAATTAAGCTCTAACTTGTCGCATGTAATCCCAATGATTGTTTAAGGGATACTCTATACTTTATTTTTGATTAACTAAATTTGGGCGGGGCGGGGGTGATTTCTAAATTGGGTTTTAACTTCTTTAAATTCATTTTTTGCCCTAGAAATTCATAATAACTTTAATTAATATTTTTTACTACTTAATGATTCAAATATTATATTCGTTGCCTTGTTTTGAGTTATTGTGACGTCTAGTTTAATTTCAATTCCATTATTTGTTCGATTTTGCAGGTTTTACCTGTAACGCCGTTTTGTTTAATTAATTCCAGTAATTAGATCAAGATAATCCTCAATTTGAGCGTTGCTCAAGTTTATCTTTATTTTATCTTTTATTTATTCAATTTACTTGGTTATAATATTTTACAGCTAACTTTGGAGCCCGCTGTAATAATACTCTACCCACTACGTTCAACTGGTGAACCGGATCTAATTATAGTTCAGTGACAAGGACATAACACTTGGATTCCGTGGTTGCTTGCTGCTGGGTTAAACACAATACATTCATTTTATTATTTCTGATACAACAACAATTAGCATAGCCTAAATTCCTTTGTAAGCAACATACTACTAATCACTAGTAAGCAAATTACTCTGTTAATTACTTAACAATAATTACAAAGCATCTAAAGCGCCCATACACCGCAATTGCTTCTGGTTATTATATCTTATGCACTTGCCACTATCTAGGGCAACTGACTTACCGAAGAGCTTTTCAAGTGACTTCTGTTATACAAACGAAGGTTACCTATTACAAAATTTAACATTCAACTTTCGTTGAAACATCTCAATTTATAAAAAATTGACATTAATGTTTTAAATAAAGGTTACACGTCATAGCCAATTTACAATCGATTATTTACAACGCTATTTGTGTTCACAAGACAAAACGCACGTTCAAAACCATATTTTGAAATAAAATATTTAAAAGAGATATTATTTGGTAGAGTGAAAACTGTCTAAGGCGAAAACTGGAAAAAGCGGAATCTCGCTTATTCCGGAAAATATGTACGGTCCCGTGAAAATTATAGCGAAAATACATATGTTAAGCCGGAAACTGCTTAACGAGAACATGAAAAGGAAATATAGGTCCGATGGAATAAATTTAACCTGAAAAATACGCAAAATTGCGTCTGGATACGTAATGTAAATATGCTTTTAACATGTATAAATTTGTATGTATTTCTTAGAAGGAATTAAAATTATATTTGTGTATTAAATTTAACCGTGGAACTTCCTAATGTGATTAACAAACTTCAAAAGGGACTTATCTATAATATTCTGTTAAAACGCAGAATTAGTAGTTCTTGAAACTCCTTACATGCAATTTCAATCCTAATTGTAAGTACGTGCGTATATTGTGCAATTTATTGATACGGTTACAAGTATTCTCGTGGCGTCACATCAGCGAATAAAAATATTTTTTAATTTTCTAAATCATCTTAGAATCGTTATTTTAACTAAATTTTGTGTTTTTTTTAAATAAAAATGAATTGCGTATAAAGCACTCTTACGTTTAAAGAAAAAATTTACCTAACAAAAGCCCACGAAACTGAAGGTTTAAGCGCTAACCAACTCACCGTTAAATTAAATTGCGGAAAAACACATGTGTATGGTTCTACAAATGTGGAATGCAAACTTTAAAAAATGTCCATGTATACTTGAAATAAAACATTTAAAATAAATATAATATAATAAAAGCCAATTAATAAATGCCTTATGCAAACCAAAAAATTTATTTCTATGGGTCACTTATATGTATGTACTTAAAAAACCGCAAATCTGTTTAATACGGAAGCCTGTGTAAAATAGAAAAATTTCATGGTTCCTTGGGATTCCGGGTTAGACAGTTTTCACTGTATATTGAAAATAATGGAACAGAAAGGTACATTGAACTGATTTCTTATATACCTAAGTCATTCATGGTGAGTGGCTTATTAGACGTTTTGGAAAAACTGCTAGTTTTCTATTGAGCTAAAATATCCCGGTTATGCTGGTAAGTTAACTTTGTTATTTCAAACAGAATGACACTATTTTTATTGGCACATCCTATAATACTCGTTATATTAAGGCAAGTTTAATAAGAAAATACTACATCTAAAGCTAATAGTTTTTAAAATATTTCAATCTTAATAAAATTTAATTGTAATCTAGATCGCTTTATTAAATTTAGTAAGTGGTGCTATAATAAATGGATACAGTTTTTTTACAGAAAGCACAGAACTATCAAATGTACAGGGTGTTCTAAAATTCTACAACTTCAGCTTCTTATAGATCGCTTATTTCGAATAGAACATACTATAATTTATAAATGCAATTCCTTATTTGATTACCTTGCGACTGATGTGAGTTACCCTATACGTAAAAGGTATCGTTCTTGAGTTATTTAGAATGTTTTGTGATAAAGTAAAAAATTGCATAATTATTGGGTATAGTGCGCCGTGAATCAACTATTCCGTGCTATATTTATCGGCTTAACTTTCCATATTAGTGTCATAGTTGTAACACTTTTTTTTTAAATATAGTCATATCGTTAAATTTAGCGATAGTTTTAGGGGAACATAATCGTAATTGCTGCGTCACTCCTCATATTTCTCATGTATAGATTTTGGTTCCTAGTATATGTCTTGACGTTTGTCTATTTAACAGGTTTTCGGTTTTTAAATCCGTTATAGTTTCTAAATTCGAATTTTTAACAGTCAGTTTAATTTTTCAGAATTGCTTTTTGCCCCAAAAGATACGTTTAGGCTTTCACTTTATCATTGATGTTTGCTGCCCTCTACCGCTAAAATGATTGACTTTTGACTGATTTTGAATGAAAATATTTTGCCTTTGCTAATTAAATTGTGATTTAGTAGCAAATTTTCTTATCCTGAACAGTAATATTTATATTTCGGGGGGGGGGGGGGGGG
>JAHWXV010293143.1:0-10747 GCA_024586415.1 Phrixothrix hirtus | reverse complement strand
AAGCAAAGGTAGATTTCATGTTTATTCCACCAGAAAATTTTGGCAAAAAGTAAGTGCTTTTGGCTGCTCAAAATGTATTGACTACTCCCACTTGTATAAATAAAATGAACATAGTTATGAAGCTAATTGTCGTAAGTTATGTTCAACTACCCCAGGGAATTCTATTTTGTAGGTTTAAATCAAATCGCAAAACTTATGTTTTTAATTTGCTAAGTTTAAACTTGATTTGTAGGTTAAACTAGTACACTAAGCGCTATGTACAGTTCAGTACAATAAAATTGATTATGCTTAATATTTTTTCATGTAAATCATGGCAGTGCTGTTTCTATGGTAATAAAAAATGATAATTAATCTATTAGAAAATTGACAAAATTCTTTGTTAAATCACAATAAAAAATAAAACGCGTCTTTTAGCGTTGAAATGTATTCATTTAATCAGGATAGTACATACTATGGGATTATAAGAAAATAAAAATTGTTAGTACAAGCTAGATATATTAGTTCAAGTCATATAACACAATACCACTGGTTACACAGTTCTTTAATCTTCAACTTGTCCATTTGTTTGGCTATAAGTAAGCTTTAAGACAGTGTTAGATCATAAAAAGTTTGATGTTTAGGTTTTATACCCAGAAAGCTTATGCATACTTTCCTTGCCAAGGCAACGTACCAGGTCCGTTGAAATAAGCAGAAAACATAACTCGAATTTCAATTCCACTTGATCGTCCGCCTACAACAACTTGATCTCACAAGGTCTCTAATTCATAGTTCAGCGTATCTTCGACAATGTAACCGTCCCTTTTCTTTGCAAAATTATGCAACACACAGCAGCTCTGTACTATAGTAGTCGAAAAATCAATGTCAACCAAAATACAGGAATGTAAGACGCGCCATTTATTACTTAGGATTCCAAACGAACACTCCACGACCCTTCTTGCCTTGCAGTGTATATTCTGTTTTCAGCAGTTAGGTTTTTGTTTGTAGGGTTGGTCCAAAGGCCTCGTCTCCCAACAAAACCAAGAGGAGTGAATTGATATTTTCAGAGGTAGCACTCTGGAATAACGGCAATAGTTGGCCTTCAGGTATTTGAAGAGTATTAATTTTGAACCTTTGATAAAAAATTGAGTTCTTGAAAATACCAGAACCCCTTCACGTCCGAATGCATCAACGTCAATCGCAATAAAGTTGAACTTGGCATCAGTGACAGCTAGTAACACAAGTGAAAAACACCTCATATAGTTGTAGCATTGTGATCCAGAGTTCGGTGGACTATTGAACCTGATATGCTTGCCATCGATTACACCAATGCAGTTAAGGTAGTTAGTGAAACTCTCAAAATCTTTGGTTTGCTGTAACCACATTTCCTTAGTTGGGGATGGCATTTCTTTAGGTTGTATTTCTTCCCAAATTGTTTCACGAGTTTGTTTTACTATTACGCATACTGTTTCCCTAGAGACGTGGAAATCGTACGCTAAATACCCAAATGTCATCCCTGATGACAAATATCAGTCATAAATTTGCGTTTATTCTAATTTATATATTATATTAATTGCATATTGGGTTACAAAACAAGTAAAGCAGTCCATTCATACAGTTGTTTATTCTTAGCTAAAGATTTGCTGAAGAAATGGAAAGCAATTTGAGACTATTTCGTTAAGGAATATAGAAATGAAAGTAAAAAACGAAAGTAGAGTACTAGCAAGTAAAAAGAAGGAGTATTCTTATTATGATCGGCTATCTTTTCTCATACCACATGTTAAAGGGAATATACGTACAAGCACCAATATACCCGATTCAGATGTATCAGAGGAAGGCTTAGACGATATTAATGGTGAGAAATATGCAGTAGTGAATGGAATTGTCAACATTCCAGTCGAAGGACAAGAATCGGCAGATGATACCGCTGAACGGCAGAGGAGACAAACCAAAGCCAGAAGTAGTCGGAATCACATTTCAAAAGCTATAACATCTGCATCCAAATCTTTGACTGACATTCTAACACAAAGTATACAGATGAGGAAGGATAAAATGGTCTTTGATCACTATGGAAATAAAGCTTTTTTATTATCCTTTGTTCCAATAATAGACAATTTACTTCAAAATGTCGCCGTATATGCAGGAATAAAAATTTCTAAGCTGTTCCACCAACTCGTATATGAGGGTCTTCCTTCCCCCCTTTTAAATCAATAAGTTGCATCGATCAGCAGTTCCAGCACAAATCTATCTGTAACCACATCCCATTTACCATCATCCATCTTATTACCACAAACTCCATAAGAAACACTTAATGTGGAGGTTAGCTAGTTCAGCATATCTGCTTATTTACAACTTTAAAGTAACTCATACTGTGAATTTTGAACAATCAATGAACTATTTCTTGTACTTAGTTTACCTTAACATTTAGATCTCACTTAATTTAATGTAACTTTCTGAGTTTATAATAAAATATTGATAATCATTCATAACCTTACAATTCATTCTATCCTAAAGTACACGTGGTTAAAATATTAGACAAATTATTGGCAAAACTTAGCTCAAGATTATGACGATACTTTCAGCAACTTCTGTGCTTCTTTTCATGTTTGTGTTCTGTTTCGTCAATTTATCTCAAATTACAAAGAGAATTTCATCACAGGAACTTACAGACATTCTGTAATACTGGAAAAACTTAGATTGGTATTTCCTATGATCATTAAACAAAATGTGGAACTGCCCAGAAGTCAACGGATTTTTTAACAGTGGATGGGTTGACCAACGCCTTTTCCGCTCGTTATCACTAAATATATCATGCAGACAATTCAGCAAATGCAATGCACCGCCACAAACAATCTATGTCTCATCCATTTTGATACTGACTAAAAAACAAACAAAAACTAAAACCAAATGCCATCACCAACCGTTCTATCTGCCTAATAAACGCTCGTATATAATTTCAACACGCCGAAATTCGGCACTGATTAGGCGTCAACAAAGTCTGCTCGCATAGTCACGTCAAAATCGATTGAGGGGAATCAACTTTATCGGTCGCGGTTTTTCAGTCCATATAGAATTGCCCTTAGATGGACAGGAAGTGCCGGCAACTTTTTCATATATTTACAGAAAGTCAACCTAAAAGTAGACATATGCAACAAATAGCAAAAATAATAACCCGAAATTTTGTATAGAATTTAATAAAATGTAATATACATACCTTGTTTTTGAATATGCATTTCACAAAAACTGCACAAAATAAGAAAATGCCTAAAAATTACTGCAGAAAATGTATCACGTGTAAGCGTTGATGCAAACAAAGATTACACCGTAATGATGTTCTCAATTTAGAAATAAAAGAGTAAGCAATTCTTAAGATAAACCTGGTACAAAATACAGTTCCAGGCAGCTTGTTTATTGGGCTAATTCAAATGATGATTATAAGTTTCTCGGAATTATGACCTACGAAGGGACAACTACGTGATGCAGCACTATAACGTGTTTAGCCTATTTGAAACAGTAGCAAATGAGTATAGTTAGTTAATTTACGGAAACAGAAGCAGCATATAAATAGATCCTAGTTGAAATGAACTATTTTAGTAAATAGAGCGAATCATACGCTCTACTAAATCAAGAGGCAATTACAGTAGCCGAGGCATTAGTGAAAAGAAAACTGTTTATTATTCTCGGAATTCCATCAGAATCACATTCAGACCAAGGAAAAGCCCCGCCTTATTCTAAAGTATCGCCCAACTGTTGAGATTATGCAAGATCAAAACAACTGCTCCTCGTCCAAAGTTAGATGGAATGGTGGCACAAATAAATCAAACGGTGGTAAAATGTTTGTTAAAGGTTATTTTAGACCATCAAAGAGATTAGAACCAGTACTTACATCTATTCTTGATGGCATATGGCTTAGCTGTAAACGTAACGATACTCCAGCTAGAGCGGTGCTTTGGAGTCAAATTATGCTACTGTGTAATTGAGAGTTTAGTAGCAAGTTTGACTAGGAGGAGCCTGTTGATGAGATTTGGCACTATCATCCATATTACCAACGAACGAATGAAATTCCATTATAATGGAAGTTCTAAAGCGGAAAGGTTTCCACCCTTAGATCTAGTTTAGTTGTACCAGCCTCAACGATGACGGGGTTCATCTCCCAAATTCCAAAGATCCTGGGAAGGTTACATATAAAGTTCTAAATAGATTTAACGAATAACGAAATATCCAAGTCGAAAACCTAGAGTGGTTTACAGGAATCGGGAGGACAAGTGGAACGTGAAAAGAGGTCGAACCCCGCTGAGTTTGAAAACGTAAAACTCGAAGACAGTAAACAATCATTTACTAAATTTTTATCATCTTATACAGTACCCCGAAAATCTCGCTTTTGGGTTACCATAGACGAACAGATACATTTATTTGATGTACCAGAGACGTATTCCTTGACTCATTGTGCCTAAGGGACCTAAAGAAATAAACTGTGCTGCCAGAAAATTAGCCTTATCAAAGATTGGCTGCGGCCTAAACCAGCCTGACTGGCGAGTGTATGTAACATGTGTGAGGTAACGTTTCAGAACACTCGTATCAAGATCCTGGCGTGTAACTAAAGTCCAGTAGGAACTCTACTAACGATGAAGACTGGAGACTGCCATTTGTTCGCAAAATGGGGCTGCAAGTATAGATTGCAATGCATATTACAGTATCTGCAAACAAAGGTAGACTATCGCAAAAGCAAAGTTTAAGGTCGCCGTTATGGGACGTTACAGTTGTAGTTAGGGACATAGTAGCAAAATTAGAGATCACAATATTTTGTAGAAAATTGTGGAACATTCCAGAAGGTTCTATCGAACTAAAATAAATAATATAATAACGAACCACTCATTACCGACTGATTGTTAAATAAACTCAAGGTCGCAAATCGAGTCATATTAATGGAATTTATAATATCAGCATTATGATTAATTTTTATTTCCTAATATTCTGGTATGTTTCCAGAATATTTCCTTACCATATAAATAACTATGTAAATTTCCTTAACAATCTTGTTTGATCAAGAAGCCGTTATAAATAAATATAAATATTGTAAAGGTTTATTATTAGTGACATCTAAAATAAATATTAATCTGAACGCGTATAAATAAATTATTTGTAGGTTAGTTAAGATAAAAACAATTAAAACAGTTAGCTACTTTACTTAGGCACTTTCAGGCATAATCTTTGAAAGATTTATTCGACGATACAATTCATCATATGTGTATAATTCACCAATTTCATTTAGAATTTGTTAGATAATTGGCACTAGGCTATTTATAACAGATATCAACACCGTAACTAAATTGTTTAAACACTAATTAATTCATAATTGCTTGACGTCATTTTCAAAGCATGTAATTTGGTATAAAGCACTATAATTGAAATATGAACGAATATAGATACGTAATCCTCCACTACTTGCAGGTATACCGGTTCTAATGAGCTGAAAATTAGGTAATGCAATACCGTCAATGGGAAATTCATCATAAAGCAAGGTTTCAGTAAAACCGATAATATCAAATTCCTTTTGAAGCATAAAACATATCGAAGTTCTCGGCGAGAGATCGTAGGTTAACATTAACAAAACTTTGATTGCATAATTGTGGGTACTTCATTTACATATCGAATGTAGTGTTCATCTTTGTGAAATTTAATTGACCTAATCAAGTTATTTAAATAATTACCTTGTAATTTTGTTTGGTCTAAGTTTAGCGCAATATTTTAGTGTCTTGCAGCAGCTTGGCGTTTATTTCTTATTATTTTAATTATTACGTGTTCTCTGGAAATAAATGTGATTACCAGAGGTATAGGTATATAGATTTATTACTAATTGAATGAATTTATCTTAACTATGTTAGTATTAAGTTTTAAATCGTTTATGATCCGATTCCTTAAAGCTTATGACTTCTTCAGACTCATTTCATTTAAAAGTAATAAGATTTTTTCCCGTTTTTAGCTCAATAATCTTACTTATCACTTTGATATTATAATTTTTATTATGAAACAAATTAATTACTGATTTAAGTTTATCGTAATTGTTCAATGGAACGTCGCAATACTTGAATTTGCTATCGGTGTACCTGTATTATCATTGAAGCTTACTTCGCGACATCAAACAAAATCCATGTAAATGTAGATTTGCTTGTTGTATAATTAATACTAATAGTTATTATTTATTTATTTTCAGCTAATTCAATGCCTCATTTTTAAATAATATTATTGATAAAGCTAGGAAATAGATAAGGAAGAAAAAGATAGAGTTGTTCACGAAAAACGAGGGGCACTATTTATATTGTGAGTCTAATAATAAAGAAATAGTAATTTATCATAGAAAATTGATTTATTGTTTTTCAAAACATTCTTCCATGTGATCTATACACTTTTGCATTCTTTCGAACCAATTGTCAAAACAATTTTGCCATTCTGTTTGAGACATATCTAAAACATGGTTTTTGAACGCATCGGCGGCTCCTTCACCCGACGAAAACCGTTGTCCACGTAATTTATTCTTGACGTTCGGGAACAAAAAGAAGTCACTGGGTGCCAAATCAGGTCTGTACGGCGGATGATCCTTTAATTTGATTTTTTGAGTGTTGAAATAATCGGTTGTTATACAAAATGTATGAGAGCTCGTATTATCGTGATGCACAATGATCCTACGGCGCCTGTGTGTTTTCCTTATTTCCTTGAAGACTTCCGGCAAAAACATGGTGGTATACCATTGAGAAGTGACGGTTTTACATTCCTGCAAAGGCATTGTTGCCACACGATCACTTTTCCGAAAAAACAGGCGACGATTTGTTTCGAAGTGCTTCGAGCGCCAACAACTTTTGTTTGGTTAATCTTGAAACACCCATACAGTCTACTGTTGTTTACTCTCCGGCTCATACGCGTATATCCATGATTCGATACCTGTTACAATATTATATACGTCCTTTAAAGCATTGCCACTGTATTTCGTCACGGGCATCTTTTTCAGATATTTTCAAATTATGTGGGATCCAACGAGAACAAACCATTTTCACGGCTATACTTTCATGCATGATTGTAGTGAGACCGTGAAAGCAAACACACGTACGCACTTCTGCTAGCTATAAATTTAATAATAAGTTATATCAAAAATAAGTTAATTATAAGTTGTCTACAAAAACACGTAGAAAAATGACTGCTGTTGATACGATTGATGGTCTTGCCTCAAAAATTGTCGAAAAAATGCTTGAAAGCGAAGAATTTATATATAAGTTAAAAATTATCGTAGCTAACTCAATAATAGTGCATCTGGCCGAAACTGTTAAGAAGCTAGAAAATAAAATCAATATTTTGGAGTAACAATTAAATAAAAGTGTAGCGGAAACCAATGAAATCTTAGATACATACGAACAGTACACCCGAAGAAATAGTTGAGGTTTTTGTTATACGACAAAATCAGAACGAAAACATAGATGATTTGATAATTAACTTCTGCAGAGAAAAATTAGGTATCAATGTATCTGAAAATGCAATTGATGTGAGCAATCGTCTTAAATCCAAATAAGGCACCCACAAACCTATAATAGTTAAATTCTTGCGACACAGTGTTAAAAAACAAGTTTATAATAATAAAAGCAAATTAAAAGGGGCAAAGATAATGATTCGTGAAGACTTAACGTGGAAACGAATGGATATTGTAACAGAAGCACTAAAAAAATTAGATTATCGATCTGTTTGGACGAATTATGGAAAATTTTTTATAAAAAAACATAAAACAATCTACATAAAGTAAATAACTGTAACTAATTGGACTCACTAATTAAATAATTTTGACAGCTAGTGCGGAATATTCAATTTATTAACTGAATTGAAATTTAGCGAAATTGTAGGTTGTATTGTAACATTAATATTAATTTACTTTTTTTCAAATTATTTTTTTATCGTAATTAGGTTTATTTGTAAGTTTAGGTTTATTATTTTCAGGTTTTGCATATGAATTTGACTGATGGCTGTAATTCAAAGGTGGCCCATTTGAACATAAGATCATTGTTACCAAAGTTAACTTATATTAGAAGTATAATTGAAAATTATGATATACTGTTTTTGTGTGAAATATGGTTGTCTAAAGCCGTAAGTAATTGTATTTTACATATTTCAAACTATACTTTACTACGTAAAGATAGGGATGGACATGATGGTGATGCTGCAATTTATATAAAAGCCGCAATACCTTTTAAATTAATAAGTACTAACCATGTTATAGAACAATTATGGATATCTGTAAAAATTAATTTGAACTCGCTTGTTTTTGGGGTAGTTTATCAATCGCAAACTATAAATTATAAAACATTTATCGATGAACTTAAAATTTCTTTTACAACATGCACATTTAATTCTGATAAAATATTCTGCTTAGGAGATCTAAATATTAATATAGTTTCATCATAAAACTTGGATACAAAATATTTTCGGGAATTTTAGAATGTTTTAATTTAGCACAGCATATCACTGAACTCACTAGAATTACACAATTCGCCGAATCCTTACTAGACGATATTATAAGCAGTGATCGCTCACTACTACTTCACTATGGTACTATAGTTTTCTGTATTGTTAATGTAAAAGTGCCACAATATGTCATAACCATAAAAACTTACAGAGATTTCAAATATTTAGATGTAAATGAGTTCATTCAGGATTTCAAATCATTATCTTTTGAAGAAATATTTTACGTTGACAATGTTAATACTAAAATAGACATTTTTAACAATAATTTAATTATTTTGTTTGATTAACACGCACCTTGGCGAACTATAAATGTATTAAAAAACACGCGCCTTGGTTAACCAACACAATAAAAATTATGATGAAGCTGAGAGATAAAGCAAAACTTACGTTTAAAAAAACCAAAACTATGGCTCACTGGGACTATTATAAATTAAATAATATAATGAGAAATTGGGCGTATTCATAATTAATCTAATAATTTAAAAGATCTTCGCCCAAATTTGGGCGAAGACCTTTTAAATTATTAGATTAATTATTATAAATTACTTAGAAATCTTACCAATACAAGTATAAATAATGAAAAGAATGTATATTTTTCATGAAAAATACAAAAAAGTAATATACAACAAATTTGGAGAGAATTAAGTGCTTTAAATACAAAAATTTCTCGTAACGTCAATGTTTCCAAATAATTAACTAATCCTAATGACATTAATATTTTTTTTATTGACAGTGTACCTAAATCAGCAGTAGACAATGAAATACAAAGTATTTATTTAACTCATCCAAATTTAAAAATAAATTTAGTTTTAGTACTGTAACTACCGAAGATGTCAGTAATTTTCTAAATGAAATTAAAAGTAACGCAATGGGCAGTGATGGTATTAACATTAAAATGATTTTACTATGCTGTCCAATTATTGTGAAATATATAACGCATATTATTAATTCTTGCATAAAAAAAATATATTTCCAGATAATTGGAAATGTGCAATAGTTAGACCATTGCCTAAAAGATCTATAATTAATAGTTTTTCAGATTTGAGACCCGATGTTTTCAAAAATATTATAAAGGCAATGAATGTCCAAATACGAGATTATCTTACTGAATATAATTTACTACCTGAAATTCAGTCCGACTTCCGCCGTTTGCACAGTTGTACTACTGTACTCCTCAAAGTAACAAATGATATCATTCAATCATTAGATAAAGAAAATGTAACTATTCTTGTACTTTTGGATTATACCAAGGCCTTCGATACTATTAATCATGATTTATTAATTTCTGTAATTAACTATTTAGGGTTTATGCCTAGCGCAATAAAATTGCTTGAGAGTTATCTTGATAAACGATCACAAATTGTTCAAGTGTCAGATAAAATATAATACAAGGGGTACCCCAAGGTTCAATACTTGGACGTCTGCTTTATTGTCTATACACATCACATCTTAACACGACTATTAAGAATAGTAAGATGCATATATACATGCTGACGATACACAAATATATTACTCATTTCCGCTCTTAAGTGCTGAAGATGCCGTAGATAAAATATCGTCAGATCTGCAAAATTTACTTGAATTGTCATCAAAGCACTCATTAATAATAAATCCAGAGAAATTGTGTGTTCTTGTATTTGGTAAAAATAATGAACATATTAGCAAATCAATTAAAATTTCTCTAAAGGGTATCATACTCCCAATTAAGGAAGATGCTGTCAATATAGGTATAATACTAGATAACACATTCAGATATAGAAAATATATAAATAATACTATACGAAAAACTTATTCTGCATTGAAATTATTATATCCGCACAGATTTTATTTAAGTAAAGCTCAAAAAAATTCTTTGTGAGTCACAGTATTATCTCAATTCTCCTATTGTTCAGAAGTATATGACGCATGTTTAGATGATAAATCAAAAGAATTCAAAGAGTGCAAAATTCATGTTTAAGATGCATCACGATGTACATAAATTCAAACATATTTCAAACAAACTCTTAGAAACAAATTAGTTTAATATGAAAAACATACGTTTACTACGCACAACAATCTTCTATCACAAAATAATTACGGAAAAACAACCGCCCTTTACAATATCTTTACAATAAAATTACATTTCGTACAGATGTTCATAATTTAAATTTAAGACATAGTGGTTTGATAACACCACCTTAGCATAAAACCAGCTTATTTGAAAAATCCTTCACATATAACATTGCTAATATACATTTAATAATTTACCACCATCTTTAAAATTACT
>JAHWXV010293122.1:0-11734 GCA_024586415.1 Phrixothrix hirtus | reverse complement strand
ATGAGCTTTCTAAAAACGTATAATACTATATTTGTATTCCTATAAAGTTTAACATTAAAATCACTTTGAAAGTTATAAAGGGAACAGGCTTGACATGGACCTCCATAGAAACAATAAAGTTTCTTTCATAACCGACACTATATTTTAGATAACTTATGTATAATTCTTACATGATAGTTTAGTTTGACCCTTAAACAATTAAATAAAATGAAGAAAGTATGACAATAGCTACATTAGTAAAAACCATTTTTGATATGCGAAGTTCTCTTATTTTCCATAGTGCGACGCCTTAAAATGCTGAGAACAACTATTTCTAGTGTATCACTCCGTCTAGAGGTTGAAGAAAACAAAAATTACTCCCATTGCATTTCTAAAATATATTTAAAAAATTCTTAAACCTAAAATTTTAGTCTAAGCCTCAATGTTAATTTAAAAAAAGTTTTTGTTAAAAAGAGTATGCAAAAGAATAGGACGCGTATTACATCTGATAACGGTTGTTTCATATAATAAACAAAAGGAAATAGAACCGTTTGTTACAATTGTGACGCAGTATTTTATGTTAAATATTATTAAGAAATAAGAAGTTACCTAACTCTTTGAAAAAGTAATTGAAAGAATTACAACGAACGTAAAAATGTTTTTTAATATAGTTAGTAACTAGGAAGTTCTCTAAACATCGTTAAGATTTTAAATTACTTTGGAACGAGTTAGATTATTTTTAATTTTACATGTCTTGACTTTTAATAGAAATTTAATGTTACCATTTTTCTTTTAACATGAATTTATATAAATCAGCAATTACATAATAGTAAACTATTTAAAACATTTTTTAGCTACCAAACTGCCTAAAACTACTTCTACTCACATTTGTCCAATACAATATCAAATATTGTTGTACCTAGTGTAAACAATTCTAATATTATTCCAGCAGTTTAGAGCTGGAAGTTTTCTTTGGTATTTTTATTGCACGAACAGTTTAACTTACTTAGTTTCGGGTTAGATTTTCAAATGTAAAAACTTCTGATTGTAACATTATTGTTACTTATCTCCTGTAGAGGCTTAGAAACACCATGTAAGTAAGTAAATTTAACTTTATTTACATTGTAGCTGAGTAAATACTTTTGCGTCTTTGTATTTATTAAACATAATAATTCCTAAAATATTTTAAAAATAATATTTCCAACTATTTTACCAGGATAAAAATGATTACATTTTAAATAACATTCATTCAAGAAATAAACTTTGTTTGCAGTTTAGAATTGATCTCATTTGAAACAGTTTCCCGTTGAAACATATTATTCCTTATCATGAGTTCAATGGAAAATAAAGCATGTGATCACTTACGAGTATTCAACCACGACCGGCAAAGTTACAGTGGAGCGAGGCAGGTTAATCGGTACTTTTGAAGTTGAACACTATAGGATGACGTCAAAATAAGGAGTTGTATGCGTCATTGTTCTCTAGTTTAGTACTGCAGAACAGGGAAAGTTTACGGGAAATACTCTGTGTGTCAAGATGTTCGAGACCTACTTTTAGAGCGAAGATAGGAGATCATATGGTAATGCAGATTCGGGATATAATTGCAAGAAAATGCGCTGAACGGTAAGTGCTAATTATTTTTGACTACTTCTGTATATTAAGGAGTCACAATTCACTATCCAATAGAATTGAACATTTGTTACCACAAAGGAGCACCGATAACGGTGCACCCTGTATATTAAAAAGGTATGACTGATGACCTATTAAAAATTTGTTTCGGCAAAACTTAAGGACGTTACGACATAAGAATAGGTTGAAGATGAGATTTGATCCCGACGTCGTAATGATGGATGCACCAGATCGTGTAATATCGGAGAGGGGTCTAGAACAACACAATGTAGTTCACCTGAGTTCAAAGAAAAGAAAAGTTGGCCGCCAGTCGTTGGTAAAAGCGCAGAAATAACACACGCCTGAATGATAGGGTGCGTGACGTATTTACTCTACCTTAAATCTTGCCAAACTCCAGGGCTTGTTCAGTAGCAACAAGTTGTACCTAGCTGAAAAAGGAAAGGTACTGTCGATCGTAGAAAATAAGTGAGCAATATATCAAACAATAATATTTATTTCACCAAGGTGTGGCGAAATCAACAACTTGATTACATACCAGTAATTGTGCCCTAACCAAGAATAACAAAAGTATTTTATATTTCCGTAGAAACGCGGACATCAAGTAAATAGTTAGTTACGGTGCCTTTTTGTTGGATTAAGGCTAACATAAGATAGATCCTGACAGGACATTATTTAAAGCAAAATTAAGCATAATATTTTTATATTTCCGGGAGAATGCGTACATCAAGCAAATAGTTAACGAAGGTGCCTTTTGCCGGATTAAGGCTAACACAAAATATAAGGAATAATTTCTTTCAGCACGCGATCCAACACTCGAAGATTCTTAAGTTACGTATTCTCAAGTAAAGAGTTAATGTAGGTGCTTTTATACCGGATTAAAGCTATCACCGAAATTGATTGAATGCGCTTCGTATTTCAGATATTGACATATGAGCCCAAAATAGTAACTTCGTCTTTAGTGAACGTAAACTAGTCCAAAACATTAATTTAGAATTAAACAATTATGTTAGTGTATTATACAACGCTATCCGGTAAAGATGTAAATTAACTTCTATAAAATTTCTCGAGAAAAAGTGAGAGTATGTAAGTCCACTAAAACCTGGACATTAAACTACTATTGGAAAAAGTATTACTGGATAGTAAAAGATTTCATAGTAAGACTTGTCGGTACATTATTACTGTGACATTAAGAATAAAGAAAAATATTTATAGTAGTTTTTAGACGGTGCTACTTTACATGTAATTACACATACTAAGTATTTCAAATTTAGTGGTTATTATTTAACCAAAACAATTTTCTATAGAAGGTGAAAATGTTCGTGAACTATGAAGACGTATGTCTTGCATCATATGTAACTCGAAAGCTGATACGTTGCATGATTGGAATATAGATAGTTTGAAGCGTGGCGTACAAAGAAACAATACCGCAGTTGCGAATTAGTGACTTCGGCAAATCGACCTCCAAGTTTATTTATGAAATTATTGTCGTACATGTGATTTTCATGCGGCGAAGTCTACAACGTAATAAAAAAAGTAAAATTACCGCCTTATTCCAAATTTAACAGCGATACCTTGGAGACCTTAAAAGCAACGGTTGGCACGCATCCTAACTGCAAAATTCGGAAGCGCTCTATCTTAGGATAACAGAGGTCCTAGCGGTGAACTAATGAATTCATAGCAAAATTACTAATTAAGTTAATCAAAACTTAGCGAATACCTACCCGACTTTGGCGTGTGTCGGAAACACAAAGAAAACAAACCATTAAATAACGAATAAATACAAACACTAAAAGCAAGTTGTGAACAGCAAAAATGTCCAACTGCGGCGCAAAACAGATAGCAAAAAAGGTAGAGATTAGCTTATTGAACTAACACAAATGTTCGTGAAGTTCAAATAAGGAATTTAGTTTAAATTAATGTTAGATCGCGGGACTTCCTGGCAACGGAATTTGAAAATACAGTTTGCCATAAATTTCATTAATAAAAAATTAAAATTCAAGACTCTTCTGACCCTAAACAGTAGCAACAAAACACTTATAAACATTGAAAGCAGATTATGTACAAATATCTCACATTAATTTAATAATATAGGTATCGGTTTCAATTTTTGTACTTTAAGAAATTATACAACGTAGATACGAGGTTCGTAAAAATTATAATTTTAACTAAAAAGTATACTTTATTAATTTTGACCGTGACAATCTGCTCTACTTTAAATGAATTCAAGAAGAAACGAGTGTTCAATTCGACTTCCCGGCATAACGTTACTAGTCGTACGTACAGTAAATGCAATCTTGAATAATTTCAAATTTAGCTCGAAACAAATAGCTGTTATGAATTTTTAAATAAATTATTGTTCTAACACTTACGTTATTACATAGCCACTGTATAGCTGATTACTTAATAAAACTTAAACTATTTTAATAAAGCAATTTCGGCGCTATACACGTTTATAAATCTAAATTAGCATCTCATAACAAACATACAAGTATATAAACAAGTTTAAAAACAAATCAATATTGGCAGAAATGGCTTAAATCTATACACATCGAACTATTAGCTGACGGAACAAGGTTCGAACTTTTGACATGCAAGTAAAGTCGCCCCGAATCCGGGAGGGTTTACCTATAATTAATACACAACAGACGAATCTTTTTACGTCAACGACATTATGAAACAATCATGAAACTTGAGTACTAAAGTGCTTTGTGAGATAGTATCTTTTAAACAATGTTAAGAGAAAATTTACAAATCATTAGGTTATTCAACAATTATTGTAACATGATGATAATTTACTAAATTAAAATTGAAAAGTTAAATTAAATATTTAGTGAAATATCTTTAGTCAATTTGCTTCGCAAGTTTTCAAGTCAGGAACCAATTCCTCTTTAATTGATCTATTAATTGTTACGATGACTCTTAAGCTACCATACCCAGGTATCTCTAGGAGCGCCGACAGATCTCTAAGGCCACCCAATATGAATAGCATAAACATGAAATAGACACTTACAGATTTGTTGTTGTTTACGAACGAGAAGTGTTTTTCCTTGCCAATTTTCGTTAAAGACTCAGACGGGTATGAAACACACTTGAAATGTAATTGCCTTTAACGCTGTCGAATTTCCAATTTCAAACACTCGGAGGTTCGAACTCGATTACTTACGTCTAAGAAGGACGCTCTAATTTTTCGACAGACGCAATTAAAGAGGCAGCTAAAACAAAGAAGACATTCCCAAAATAGTAGCCTAATTAACTTCCCATTATCCACGTTTACTTATATTTCCGGAAATGTTCCAATATAGTTTTATATCAGACAAATCCATGGTACTAATGCTTGCAATTGGCTGCTTTTACTTTTGTTTTTCTCACAGAACCGAAGTTTCGATTACCTAGACGGCGACGTCATTCTCCCACCGAGCCGCCTGTATTCGTTCCATTTTTTTGTCACAATTACAACTACCCATATGCCTTTTTAATAGAATTTAATTACTACATTGATCAAGATTTCTTTTTGGTTATTTTCATGGAGAAGCATAATCTTCAACTGACTTATCAGTATGTACGATTTAAGCCAAGCTAGAATTCTTTAAATAAATATTTGATGATTTAGGAAGCTTACAAATGAATAACATCTTTAACAAGAATATGTTTAAGACAATATTTAATATATTTCATAAAAGGATTCTATAAAACACCATATAGGACGGATTGATATATTTAATATGTTAACTCACATATTCTTTGATATTTAAATATTAAATGATTGACTAAGCCTATCCTTACCCTATTAAAACATATTTTAATTGTTTATATACAAGATGATGTGAAAATAACGAGCAACAGTAACCTAGATGCACCCAGAAACGAAAACAACAGCAAGAGCTGACATCCTAAGTAAGGCCTCCGTACCTAGTTTATTGTGATGGAATGCGGTAAACCAAAATTAAGTTATTTGTACCTATGAATTTTTCGGCGATTTTACATTTTCAGATTGCGCATTTCGATATTTAAAGTATGACAAAAAATATGGTATATAAAAGTTTATTTGTCATCCGTAACTGAATTGATACTCTTTCAGAGTTCTAACATGCCGCTTTTAAACCTTTAACTCGTAATACCCCTCTGTCGGGCGTACATGACTAATTTTCTCTGCTGTAATTTCATTAATGTTCGTGCCTGTGACTTACGTGTCTATATATGTCTTATTTGATTAAGTATCTATGTAATATCAATAAGTCGTACTATTTGACTTTGTATTTTATCACAATTTAGTATCCAGGATATCGTAGCTGTCTAGTTTAATAGTCCGACAAGTCAGGCAAAAATGCAAGATAGGCGCCACCAGAATAAAGTCAAGATAATAAATACATTTTTCCAGATGGTATCGTACCAATTTTCAAGAACATCTGCCTATCAATTTGTGTTTGCAAGCCATTTAAGGTACATAACTTGTATTGTGTCTCTAGAATAGAAAAAATGATTTCCGTACTCATTAAACCTTATTTTTTGCTTGGGAAAACAATAACAGAAACAAAACACAATTTGTAATTTGTTTCATTAAACCGATTGAGGGCAGTTGTGGATAATTGATTATATTTAATTGAACTTGTCAAAAAATTAAAAAAAGGAATCTTACTTATGTGGGAACATAAAAAAATAATAAGCGTCAAATTCCCCAACAATTCTTACCACATAAGAGAATCGTAGGCTCTAGTACATGTGTCTGCAAGCGATATTACGCGTTTAACATTTAGTAAAGTTCTGTTTACAGACGAGGAAAATAAAGCAGTTATTTTTTTAGTTTATAATTCCACAAGGGATTGTGTGGATTCTTTAGATTTATAATATGCCAAATATTCCACATATCGATCAACAAGTTCGTACCATAACTTTAGCAGGTAATACTTTGAGTAATCCTAACCCAAAAAGTCTTAATATACCATGCTCGTAAAACTAACAGTTATCTAGATACGGAGTGTTGAAGTTTCATCAAAATATCACAATTTTTTACATGAGTCAAAAATCAAAGAAAATGCAAACATTTTAAAACATACAGGGTGTTTTGTAAAAGCGTGAAAACAAAAAAGTTTTTTTTTAAATGGAGTATCCTACATTGCTTTCCACCATCTTATTCAGCAAGAAGAGAGATTTATGTTTATTTTATGTTTTGGAATACTAGTGCGCATTTCCAAATGATTAATAGTTTTCTGATATTTTAAACATTTTGAAGCACTCGTTTAAAAAATCACAGTGACTTATTGTGGTAACTTTAGTAAAAAAAGCTTATGTTATTAGATACTTCCTTTATACCTAGTTCCACATTACTATTTCCTGAAATTGATACACTGATTATTTGCGATTACTTGACAAATTCGACCAACTTCATTCTTAATTATTTCAATTTTTGTAGGCCATGAAATTTAACTTTCATACACCTTTATTTTTTGTTAATTCTGTCCTATACCTAGATCTAATATTTTTCAAGATATTTCAATATCTTTCTTAAGCTTCGCTAGAATTGGCAATTTTATTGTTAAACAAATATGCCACGGAAAAAGAATTAAATAATACAATTAATAGCAATTTAAAAGAAAATCTTGTTTAAATTGTAACATTCCTCTCGCACTGCACTATTTTTAGTCAAAATATGTATGCCCGAATTTAGCTAAACATTTATTTTTTTAGTTTTAAAAAGTACTTGTTTCTTTACAACCTGTATAATACTTCCTTTATATTTTTGTGCAATTTATTATTCAACGTGTTTCGTGGTAACGCTTTCCAACGATTTTAGTTTTATTAAAATTTAGCGATAAGTTTACGAGGTCTTTTGGATCGAAAAACGAATTTGGAGAGGCGAGCGAGTATTCACCCAGAGACGAAGAGAGACGGGTCTCGAGCGTACGAAAGTTAAGTTGCGCAGTGCAACTTGGCCGGTATCGCTCAATAAGATTGTATTCTTTGATTTTGTTTTTTTTTGGAACGAAAAGTTCACACAACTTTTAGTGCTTTACAAGTAAGCATAATTAATTATGCTATAAGTTAGTTTCTGCTCCCCAGCAATATGCGATGATCCACCACGTGTCGACTCAAAGCCGACATTAACTTACATTAGGGCTTAAGAAATTAGTTGACGGTGAAGTCAGCTTTAGAAACCACAACTTTAGTTATTTTGTGCGCCGACCTTCACCGCTGCTTTCTTTCTGTCTTATTTTAAAGTTTTTTGTATTACGTCCAAGAATATGTCAGCTTTAGATAGCGCGAGGTGACACGTATTAATTCGTGTGAGGGAATTCTCTTGTCGACGATGGTAGTCTTCGTTATAGAAAATCAAGGTTTTGGGGCCGGAAGCTGAAGAATTATTGTTCGATAATTTTATTTAGTACTTTTCAGTGAACATTATTGTATTGTGAAATCTATTTCAGATTGATAGTGCTTCCAACAGTGCTGTCGAAAACGACTGCGGCTTTATCTTTGTAAGTAATTTTACGTATACTAATTGCCAATGCAAAAAAAATGTAACTGTGGCGCTCATATTTATTTTTCTTTAATATTAAACCATTTGTTATTATCTTGGGAAGAGAAAGCTTTTTTGTAGTTTACCATAACTTGTTCACTATTTAAATAAACGTTGTTGGCCCTAATTTTTTGTTATACAATTTACTGTTTACAAAATTGTAGGTGAATTTCTACGTGGTGAAAAGCTCACCTATACTTGTAAGTCCCGTTAGCGCCCAAGTAATGAACTTTCTGCAGGCTATGCGATAAAAAATCCCACTCTCAACATTGAGAACTCATGCCCGATAAGTCGTCCACCGTTTTTCTACTTACTTCTCAAAGGTAAAAAGGAGTAGATAAGATTAGAAAGAGGGAAAACGTTACAAAATAATCAAAGGTACGAGGAAATAACCAAACTTACCAAGAATTAGTAGTAATAGTGGTGGAACAAAGCTGATTTCCGACAGGAAGTAGAATGAGTTACACTCCACCGATGTTATCTGTTGTTTTAAATTCGTCACGCCTTCCAATGATATCGGATCCACCGACTCCATCTTTAATTTTAAATTAACCATGCCCACCTACGCTATCGGTAGTTTTCAATAAACCACACTTCATCGGTGTAATATATTAATTGTGTGTGACCAATGAGAGATATCTACACGTGGATGTGGATTGGTAAGCCATGCGGAAGGAGGGGTGCTAGGTGGCGAAAATTTAAGGGTTAATATAAAGTTACTTTAGTGTTAACCACCCGTCGAAGTCATAAGTAAAAATTTCATTTCTAATTTAAGGTTGCAATTTAATTCGTATGGCAGTGTGATGAAATGGATGGACAAATAAACACCACTATGCCGTTGTAGATATTTAGAGTTTTCGGAAAGCAGATCGGGACTACTGCCGAAGGCATTAGCCATTATTTCAGCTTCTTATTCTTATTCTTATAAAACCACCATGTTTGTTTATGTTGTTACCTGAGAATGCTAAACACAAGGCTCACTATTTAGAAAACTATCATCATGATATAAAATAGAGCAATGGCTACATCAACTCTGGAAGTTATAAAAGCAGCTTAAAATGTTTTCCATTCTTATCATATATATATATACGTAAAGAGCTTAGAGAAAAAACAATTCTTAAAAAATATTGTTACCGAAAGAGAATTATTATCGATCCTCTACGCTTTGGATAAATTTCGCGGTTTCGTAGAAGGAACTACTTTTACCGTTTTTACTGATCATGCTAGTTTAGCCTGGCTACAAAACCTTAAAGATCCGATGGGGCGCCTTGCGCGCTGGTCTATTAAGTATCCCAATACGATATGGTCATAAAGCATCGACCTGGTTTGCAAATGACTGTACCCGACTTTTCTTTCAAGGGAACTTCCTTCTTATCAGGATATATCTGTCATAATCGTACAACAACTTCTTCTGGACACATGGTATACGTCTATGATGCAAAAAGGAAACCATTCCTTGCCAATTTCCCGATTTTAAAGTTGAAAATGGAATTCTCTTCGAACATTTACAAAGACCCTCTATAGTATTCTCAGACCCTCGCGACTGGAAAATTGTTGTGCCTACAGCAAACTGCGCTGATATATTTTATGTATGTGATTCTGTTCCTACTGCTGCTCACTTTGGGTTCGCGGAAACTCTTGTGCGGATTTCGAATTGTATTATTGGCCTCGAATGCGTCGTGATGTTATATATTTTATTCGCAACTGCACTACTTGTGCTGCCTTTAAGATACCGAATACTGCTCGTTTGGGTTTGATGGGAACTTCAAAAAAAATTCAGTTTCCCATGCAATTACTTAGCATTGATTGGCTTGGTCCCTTACCTCGTATTAGGCAAGGCAGCCGTTTCCTTTTAGTATGTGTTGATTGGTTTACCAAATACATTTTTCTCCATCCTACTTCTGCGGTTGAACTAAAATTTTTGGAGAACCATGTTTCTTTAACCTTTGGAGTTTCACAGTTACTACTTTCAGATACAGTTTTTGAGAAGTTATAAAATTCAGAGGCATTGGCTAACATCGAGATACTATCCACAGATGAACAATTCAGAACGCGTAAATCGTGTTATCATTACTATTATTTCTTCCTATTTACATGAATATCATCGCACTTGGGATGAGAACCTACCTAGTATCACTCAAGTCACCCGCTTAGCGAAGCATGATTCCACCGGCTATGCTCCGGCTTATTTAACATTTGCCAGGAACATTCCAATCTTGGGTGATTACTATGGTAAGGTTGCAGATGACCCTCATATCATCTTAGAGGTCCAAGATCGTATTCATCGTATCAATGACGCCCAAGAACTTCCAAAGCTGTTCAAACAGGTGCGAAATAGTATCAACCGGGCTTATAATATAAATCATCACACCTACAATCTCAGAAAACGTCAGTTAGTTTTCAAGGTAAGAGATAAGGTCTGGAAGCGTAATTATGCCCAGTCTAGTGCTGTGGATTTTTATACCGCAAAATTTGCTGCTAAGTATGTATCTTGAGAAGCACTCAGGTTATCTCCAAATTAGTTTACCAACTTCAGGACAAGGAAGGTCACGATTTAGGAAATTGGTATATTAAAGATCTAAAAGCTGATCATTCTTCTTCTGTATCTTCTATTTCATTTCAGGAATCTTTCATTGAAGTTTAATGTGAGTGTTGTTACCGTGAATTTGTTGGATAGGTGACGAAATTGAAGTTTCCTTCTCCTCTAAATCATATATTCACTAGCTGAGAATGATGATATTAAAATGAACGGCAGCTGTTGCGTAATCATTCGATTTCAGGGAATTCATTTTAACAATGTTCTAACGAATGTCTTCATATAGTTTTTTTGTTCTTATTTAAATTGAAATTACTATGGATAGTGCCAACTCATTTCTTGTAGATTCTTAAGTAATGGACGCATGCTCAGATATCTTTATTTACTTTGTATTAAGATGCAAGTGTATTATTTTTGCCCTAGCAATATATTTGCTTTAATTATTCCTTGTTCAGCTAGCTAACTATAATTGTAGTCCTTGCTTCCTTTATGTCCAATTCTTTCCTTTTTGGGTTGTAGCGGAATGTAACGCTCGTCTTTTTTCTCGGTTACTTTTTTATTTAATTCAAGTTTGGTTAAAATTATTGTAATTCCGTTGAGGATAAAATGGCCGAGCTTTTATTTTATTTGGGAATTAGATTTAATCTTTACAGAGGTTTTGTATAATTTAAATATAGAAATATACGACTCACAACTACTAGGATCTAGTAGTAAGCATTAATATGATTAAATGAAATTTTTAAAAGCGAAAAAGGCACAAATACTGAAAAATTTTCCTTGGTCGGGATTTGAACCCAGGATTTTTGGATAGATATTCCAACGTGCTAACCATTGCACTACCAATTTCTAAAAACAACTAACTTCGCACATATATATGTGTAATATATCGACTAGGTATGAATCTGACCGTATTGTTGGCTCTACGAGTCTTGGAAAGTTAGTATAAAAATCGTTACTTCAAAAGTGGCACATTCATAGAAAGACTTTCAACAGGCTGGTATATGGTCCTTGGTAGTGCAATGGTTAGCACGTTGGAGTATCTATCCAAAAATCCTGGGTTCAAATCCCGGCCAAGG
>JAHWXV010293095.1:0-12123 GCA_024586415.1 Phrixothrix hirtus | reverse complement strand
TTTTTGCTTTAAATGATCCAAATCTCGGGTTGTACTAGCATACACGTAGTCTTTAAGGTAGCCCCAAATAAAAAAATCCATAACACTTAAATCAGGTGACTTTGCAGGTCTCATTACAGTTCCATGAGTTCCAATCCATGAATTTGGCAAAATATTATTCAAGTAGACAGTACATCGACGAGAATTATGCGCTGGTGAACCGTCTTGTTGGAACTAAGTATAATTTCGTCATGTTCCTATTGGTAGGTCACCTAGAAGGTCCTCAAGTTGGCTATTCAAAAAATTGAAGTAAACTTCCTGATTAAGGTTTTCATGAAAAAAATGGGGGCCTACTAATCGGGTTGCTAGAACTTCTAACCACACATTAGTACCAAAACGAACTTGAAAATTAGTTTCTCGGTTCTAATGTGGGTTTTCATCAGTCCATTGATAATGAAAGTTGCGATTCACATATCCGTTTTTGCTAAAATATGACTCGTCTGACCATAATATTTTAAAACTAAATTGTGGATACCTCCTGGATTTCCCAATCATCCATGTGCAAAATTTCGTTCGCCTTTTGAGATCCCCATTTCTTGAATGATGAACTTTGCGACACTTAATGGCCTAAATTTCCATTTTCTCAAAATTTTCCATACCGTGTCCTTTTTGACACCAGTTTCTTATTCAATTTCTCATACATATACGGGTCTAGATTCTTGATTTATCATTTACGCGTACTCTATAACGTGCTGTTCATTTTCTTCATTGTCGACAGCATGATCCGCCTTGTTAATATTCTTTGTGTTTAGACTTCCATGTTGTCGTAGTCTCATTTCTAATTTTCTAAAATTGGTCTTGTGGGGTTGTCTTCTCTCTGCATATCGTTCGTAATAAATTCGTCCTTCGTGAACTGCGTTTCTATGACAATGAGCGTAAATAAAAAGCATATCCACTTTTTCATCATTTCGAAACTCTTCCATATTATAATTTAGCCTTTAGTTTATTGCAATAACAATAACACTTTCAACTTGCACTTAAATGAACACAAACTAATGAAAACATCAATTCTTACAACGCGAATAATTAGCGATGACAGTTAAGACAAGGATGTCATTTGTTTTATTTTCTTTCCAAAGGTACCCTGATATTCCTTTAAAATTTGTTTTACTTAATTCTGACGTTATTTTTAGAAATTAGTAGGTTGACCCTTATATCATTGAAATAGTGAAAAAAATGCTATCAAATAATGCCAACGCCTACTAAGGTTACATTATAAAAAAAAATATTTTTATGTCGTATCTCGAAGTAAAACAAAAGGAAATAGTAATTAGTAGTGGTATTTTGTAGCTCTTAAAATGTTATGCAAACGTGCTTTTACAGGATAATGAAAGAATTATGCACTTTCTACTTTTTCGCATATATCTAGTAAGCCTTGAAATTTTCGGTCTAAACAAAAGCCGCATGAAGTTGCTCTCCTAAATTGTGAAATATTGTAGGATGGTCGAACTCAATGACATGTTTTTCGTTGTCGTACTGTTAAAATTTAAGAAAAAATTGTATTATAATGCTAACCATATTTGTATCAAAAAGAGAATATCTATTAATTTAGCCTTGTAAGGTATTGAAATATTAAATATTTGATAAAATGTTATGATTAATAAAATAGTTAGAATTAGTAAAATCAGGTGAAACTAATTAAATTAAATTTGTATCTAGCTTATGTAAGTTTTAAATTTAAGGGCGATTATATAAAAGTTCTGATTAATTTATTAATTAAATAGTTTAACTAAAAATTGTAGAAAATTAGTTTACGTGTTTTAGTAATTTTGAAAGTAATAAAACTGAAGAAGCGTAAAATGTGAAATGAACATTCACAAATAAAACTTATATCAAATAGTAACATTGCCATGAGTACAATATTACTATTTTAGCTGTATAAAGCAAAAATAAAGTAACAAACAGTAATTAAATATAATAATTTTCATTTGGAAAGCTATACATTTCAATTTTATATTCACTTGGCGCCATTAAATTTATACAGCAACTTAATTACTAGATTCTACAACTTTTGCATGATCTAAAATTGCAAAAAGTCCCAACGATATAAACATCGTAACACATTGTGCTCTTAAAATCTAGATATTTTTAAATTTAAAAGTCATAGACAAGATATTATATCTGTGCAAGTACATACAATAATTTAGAGCAAATACGATGCTTTAATTAAAACTGGACTGTATCACTTGCAATTCTACAAGCTTCATCACAACTAGTAAATTTAACATAAATCAACTCGTGGAATGAATTAACCATAGTTGGTATATTTAGTGTGCCACTGAAAGCTGTGACATCTGTGCAACGTCGTGTGTAACTTAAATTTCGTACTTATTAATTTATTTAAAAACAATTTTAAACACAAATTTAATTGATACATCTTATTATAAAAAGGATATCTGATTTTATATTTATTAATGTTAAAATTTACCTAAATTAGTTATTTGTTGCTTCGTGATAAAGAGTCTGCACCAATTTCTTTTTCCTGTTATTAATAATTTTCACAATCAAAATCATTATTGTAGATTTGCATCTAATTTGCTAATATCACTAACTTCATCGATTATTAGTTTTAATCTCTGCAACAGTTCGTTTATAAAACCAAACCTGAGTTTATTTAATTTTACTACTTTATTGTAATATCTAATGAATTATAGCCGGAATTGTATCGCTTTCATTAATTATCTTTATAACTTAATAAATTTTATTCATATCATTGAAATTATCTTTATTTATGCAATTAGTGCCTCATGTAATAACAACGAACAATAACGTAAAGGAAAATCAACCTTTGATTTAGAATTAAAACTATCATTAGCCCATTGTGTTCTAGCGTTACATATAGTAACAGATTTAGATTAATACATTCCTTTATCTTAAATATTTCGCCTACGCGGCTTTGCAGTTCAGTTGCTAGAAGTTACCTCTAACGGAAATTATTTCGCATTTAGTGTTTGCGTGTTAATAGGTACTGTTGAACTGCGATTTATTGTTTACTATTACAGTGACATGCAGTTAGAATAGGTACTTGTAAACTGTACAATATTTTAGAAAAGTTAAATTAGTTTTAAATATTTATAGAAAAAAGCTTATACTTTTATAGAAACTTACGTAAATTGCAGTAAAACTAAAACCGCTTACTTATAAGGGCCTTTGAAATTAGTGTTACATATATGTAGTAGTCACAATAGGACTTTTTACAAAAAATTGCTATTTGTGTTGTAGGAGAGGCCTTACTCTTCAAGACGCTTTAGAAATGACGTATATTGATGATGCCGAAGAGATTTTTATAGAACCTCCGAATAGTAATGTTATTACGGATGAAGATTCTGCTGAGGAAGATGATGGTGCAACTATTGACAACTTAAATGGGAATCAGTTTCGATTAAGGGCGAAGATCAAATTACGTAACTCTGTCAGAATTATTTCTGATGAAAATTTAACACAAAATTGTTCTCCTGAAATCACCTCTAAAAGTGAAAACTGTACTGTTCAAGAAACAGACATTTTAATAAAAAAAATCAACTTTACTGACAAATTACTTGGATAAAAAATGCCGATTTGTTAGACTCCAAGAAAGATCTCTTTCCTAAACTAAATTATAAGTAATATCGTGATAAATCCTATATTGATATGTTTGAACTATTTATTGATAATGACATTATAGAACTGATTGTAAATAAGACAAGAAAGTACACACTTTTTAAAAATCATCCTGATCCTGAAATTTCTCCAGAAGAAATACAGTGCTTCATTGCAATTTTGATCGTAGCAGGATATGATCCAAAACCAAGCAAAAAATACTACTAGGATTCTATCGGTGATTTAAAAATTAATATGGTAAGTAATTCCATGCGACGTGCTAGATTTATTCAAATTATGAAGCTTACTCATTGTCCGGATAATCAAACTATTGACCATATTGATAAATTGTATAAACTGCGGCCCTTTATGAATAAGTTGAAACGAAACTTTCTAAACCATTCCATTCCCACTGAGCATTTGGACTTTGACGAATCCATGATTAAATACTATGGAATAGACGAATGTAAGCAGTTTATCAGAGGCAACCCTATAAGCTTTGGTTTTAAAATTTGGTCTCTCAATACGAGTGACGAGTGCGATTTATATCAGTGTAAACTTTCTACATCTAATAAGGCGTATGAAGAATTATTTGGGAAATGTATACCTCCTTTTGTAAAAATGGTAGACGAAGTATGATATCCACAATACCATATACATTTTATGTGGACAACCTATTTACAAGTATAAATTTATTGAACAATTTGCGAGAGCGGGGATATAGTTGTATATGAAACTTTAGCACCAACCGATTACCAAAGAACAGTCCAATCACTCCAAAACAAAGCATGAAGAAAAGTGATTGTGGATATAGTGTTTTGGTTTTAGATAAAGATCACGGTATCATATTTTGGAGATGGTCTGACAATAATATTGTCACCGCCGTATCCACATCTCATGGTGTAAAACCCAAAGGTTATCTAAAAAGACATTGCATGTCTGCTAAAAAGTACGGTTAAGTCGCAAGTTGGTGAATACAATCAACATATGGGCGGAACAGACCTTAAGGATGAAAATGTGTCAACGTATTGCATTGAGATTAGATCCAAAAAGTGATGGTGGTGCATCTTCACCTGGTTAATAGATGCTTCGATAAGTAATACATGGGTTTTGACTCGTAAAGCAAATGTTACTCACATATCTCAACTTGATTTTAGAAGAAATATTGCACAGATATATTAGAAGTGATATGAGAACATCCAACAAGGAGCAGGAAGGCCATCAACTTCTAAATCAAGTATATCTCTGAATAGGGTTTCTGACGATCTTCATTATGATGGCTTGGATCATCTTTTAGCACCTATTGCAAACAAAAACGAACGTTTCTATGCTAGCGAAGGTTGCTCAACTAGTGCTAGACCGATGTGCCTAAAGCGCTACATAGATATGTGTCTAAAATGTAACACCATTTTCCATTTAAAGGCCAAGTGAAATTATTGTCAGTTTTTAAAAGTAGGCAACTCATTGTCCTCGCGTTACATATATGTAACAGCATTTTTTTCTGTATTTTAACAAAATGTGATAAATTATTTGTAAAATTGGTTTCATTTATCAATAATTTGATCCAAAATTTAGAAAATATTATAAAAATTGTATAAGAACAAAATTTCGGCCTTAATGGGTTAATTCTAATCTAATAAGAAAACTTTAGGTGCAAGTAGGGATTATAATATGTAATACATATAATTAAATTCAGTATCGATTCACTAATATGGCTTAGACACTTTGGAATTTTTTGTTTTAACTTACATTAACTAAAAATAAACAAAAACGAGAAATTCGTTAGTTATAAGTTCTATATTAACTGCATCAACTTCTAAGTATAGAGTTCAGCCATTAGGTGCCATAAAAGGGCAAACAAAGGAAGGTTTTTGTGGAGTTTTGATTTTTGGTAATACATAGTATTTTGAATTGATGAACACGAATCAGTCTTGCCAACAATAATTTTCACTGGAAATACATTTTTCCCAAAAAATATGAAATATGAAATATAGTATAGAGAAAGTCATGTTTTCTGCCAAAATTTGCGATACCCAGTTTTTATCGAATATACACGTTTTCAGGTTCTCTGAATTCAAGAAACATGTTTTTAGCAATTGGTCTGTGTGTGTACGTGTACGTGTACCTGTGTATGCGGGCGTGCTTGTGCGTGCGCGTGCGAGCGTGTACGCAGTGCGTTACCGTGAGTGCGTTAGCGCGTGAGTTTGTGGGTGTGGGTGTGTGGGCGTGTGTGTGCGCGTGTGTGTGCGCTTGTGTCCGCGTGCGGGTGCGCGTGTGTGTGCGCGTGTGGTGCGCGTGTGGTTAGTACATTTCTAAAACCAATTGTTGTAGAAAAGTTTAATTTTACATATTTGTTTACTACCGCCTTGGCACTACCGTGTAATAATTTTGTTAAAATCGAATGACCGGAAGTGCCATTTTATTCTTGTGATTTTTAGCTTTTTTGCAATTTTTTCGAAAACAGCTCTAACGATTTCATTAAATTGATCAGGTTTGTTGCTCCTATAATGCTATATTACATGAATTAATTGGTTTCTCTGAGAAAATTCGTTGAAGTGAGCTATTGAGAAAAATCTCTAGAGCTAAGTAAGGTTTTGTCTGACGAGTAACTTGGATGGGTGACCGTTTCAATTATCATCCTCAAAATAAAAATAAATTAATATTTTAATGATTTTCGTGCATTTTTTACATACCTAATTACTTTTTATTTAAATATATAAATTATTTTTGCTTGAAATGAGCTCAAAATTGAATTATGAAGCTGTTATAAAGTATATGTATAAAGGAAATTATAAATGGATGAATTATTTATGCTTTTAAATTAATTTTAGACTTTACATTTTAGGTGTATAGGAAAACTCACTAACGTCAGTAAATTCAAATTAAATTTAAAATATGTAAGAGAAAGTCGTGTGCTGTCTCACGCCAGATTTTTAGTATAACTCCGAAATCATACATTTTACGTGAAAGTCGATCCTATACGAAACTAAATAGGATAAACTTTCCTACAATTTAAGTAATTGAGGTTTTATTCACAGATTAATAGTTAGCCGCAAGAGCGCCGCGAATGTGGGTGTCAAAAGTCAAACTCCTAATAACGGGAATTAGGGCACTGTACGTAGTTACAACACGAAAACTATTCATTTGATGCAAATTTTGATGATGTATGATATTAACGGTGATGTGTTTTATTTATCTAAGACCAACGATTTTGCTACTAGCGCACATAGAGTCAATTAGGTAAAAATGTCTGAATGCTACTAAATATTTTATCTATAGATATCGAGAGTTAACGTAATGTTAGCAATAAAAAGGTAGTATTAATCATTTTTACTGATTTTCCTCTTCTTTTAGAAGGTCCAGGCTGGTCGTCGACATCTGCAACATAGAAAATAGATGTATGGAATTAGTGGGTATTGTTATAACGTCAAATACTGTGAAATATATTTTTTTCTTAGTGGTAAATATTTTATATTTTCTGGCATGGCATACTCATCTTTCATTGGGTCCACTGGTTCAACGGATGAGCAATTCATTTTCTGATCGGTTTCGATGCCTAATTTATCATCTTCGTCCTTCATCACCTCCCTTGCAGTTGAAGCATATACCACAGCAACAAATCCCTGCCTTCCTGCACAATTGCGCTGACAGTTCTTTGTACACTTGCAGCAAACGAGCTATATTAATGCATAGGGAGCAGGGGAAGAAGGGTAGTCACAGTCTCTAGGCCAATACTTGTTCTTTTTACTCGCAGTCATTTCTGGACCTCATGGTAGACTACTAGGGAGCGCTGCCGTGATGCAGCTACAGATGGTGGCAAAACAGCTATACCAGAATGCTTAATTCTTTTAGTAAATGTACCTTATGTGGTTGAGGGTAGACACACTTGTTCGATTCTAGCCATAGAGTGAAACAAGAAACGGTTCCACAGCAGCTACCATCTCCTGAGTAACATTTGAATCTGCCAAGACTTTTACAGCATCAACAAGATTTTAGTTCTTCACAAGTGTATTGATGAACTTCATTTTCTATTGTTTTAACATTGCTCATTTTCAGCTCCACTTTTACAAAGAGGTTCTGAGTGGGAGGTTTGAGGCTCTTTTGCCTCAGTCTAGTCGGCCATATTTTTCGTCAATATATTAAAGTCTGGGTTCGGGTGGGCTAGTAGTTTGGTGATATTCTTCAGCCGGTTTTCTTTAGCTTCCTGGATGAGGTCCCATTCTTTAAGATCTCTAGCTAAATCAGAATTTTTGACGTATGTTGTCGCACCAGTAATGGTTGTTAGGATCTTCATGTGCGTTTTTGTTATTTGTGCTATGGCTCTATTGCTTCCTCTAGTCGACACCTCTGCTCCGTATACTAGGCTCGGCAAAAGGATGGCGTGCTCTGGTTTCCTCTTTAGTTGAAAGTTCAGACAGCTGTACGGGTAAATTACTCCTTTAATATTTTGCATAGTAACCTTGGTGATATTCGCTCTCATTAGGGTATGGTGCTTATAATCCAGATAGGTAGCTTTTCTTCTGATTTTAATTCTTTTATCGAACGCTTCGATCTCCTTTATTTTCGTATTTCGCTTTTTCGTCGGCGAAAATTTCATAATTTGGGTTTTTTGTGTTAATTGTCAGTTTCCATTTCTTAAAGTATTCTCTGATCTTCATTAGTGTTTTTCGTATGTTCTAAACTGCACTTTTCATTGTTTTCCTCGCCCTCAAAACCGCTGTGTTGTCGGCGTACTTCAGGATAGCGGCATTTATAACGTACCTGAGTTGCAGGATGTGCTTAACATATAAACTGTATAGGGCCGGAGACCAGGGCGATCCCTGAAGCAGGCCCTCTTCCGCCGTTCGAGTTGTTAAGATTGTATTTTTCAATTTAATAGAGATCTTCTTTCTGATAGGAAGGACTGAATTAACTTCGACAAATTAATTGGGACGTCGGCGGCCCTCAGTTTCAGTAGAATGCCTTTCCGCCATACCTTATCGTAGGCCTTATGGATATCGAGGAAAGCTACGATGGATGGCATAAATTAGTCTTTGCTGCGATCATTGCGTCGAGATTTGGCACTTGCTATGGGGCCGATAGCCTCGCGCAGAAATCAAACTGAGAAAATGGAAGTAGCCTGTTTGATTCTACGAAGGACTGTAGCTTTTCAGTAAGGATTCCCTTAGTTAGTTTGGCCAGCCCGTTAAGCAAACTGATGGGTCGCCTGTTTGCAGGTTTGGTGGAGTCTTTACCTTTCTTGGGGATTCTAGTATTGCCGCTTTTTTTCAAGTGCTCGGGTAGTGATCCTTTTGGAATATGGAGTTCACGATTCTAGAAACCTCCTCTAGAGAGCCTTCAGGAAGATAATTCAGGGCCTAGTTAGCCAATTTGTCCACTCCCGGCGCTTTTATGGGGTTGAGATGTTGGAGTATTTGACTGACTTTTTCTTTATCCACCTAGATTGGGTCTGCTATCTGAAAGTATTTCATTTCTTCCAGAGATTCGGTTAGGTTCCTATTCTGTTGCTCTAATCGTTGAAGCATTGTTCAAAAACTGGCTTTCGAAGTGGTTAGCTAGAGCCCCTGCTTTTTACTGGGGTTCGTAGAGGTACGTGCCTTTATCAAATATGGGGGTGATCGGTTTCTTATCTTTTCTGATATTTTTCAGAAAACGCCACAGCTCCTTCGTCTTCCGCCGACCTTATGCATTTTTTCCAACTTTCTTCTTTGACGTTTTTTACTATTTTATCCACTTTTCCTTGTAGTACTTTTAGAGCCATTTTTTCTGATAGTGACCGACTTTTTGACTATTTTTTCTTAGCTTAGTTCTTTTTGGAGATAACTTCTTTCTTTCTTCTGTTCAGTTAGTCCCCATCTGTTTCTGGCACTGCTTTTTTGGTAAGTTTTGCTAATCTCCATGGCCTTCCAGCCTATTTGTGACGGCTTCGATGTCATCGGTGGTTTCGCCATTAGTTGAGGTATCTAATTTTCCATCTCGTAAGTGTATTTTGCCCAATGTGTTTTCACTCGTTCTGCTATGCCTTTATTCGTGTGTAGGAAAACATTGTATAATAGTATCGGAAGTGATCTCAGCACAAATCATGGTGAGTCTGAACTTTAATCCCTGAATTAATTTTATGTAGGATGACATCCCCATCCGCCTTTCCGGAATTGTGGTCGAATCTTCCGGACCTACACCTGTGTTTTCCCTACACCTGTGGTTATTTTTCAGAGTATTTTTCCATTTTTGTTCCTTACCCGGCTACCACACGCCCAATGTTTCGCATTTAAGTCCCCACCGACTATTGCGGGGCCCTATCGCAGCAGTTAGTTAAGGTCTTTTTCTAATAATTCTTTTGCGGGCTTGTATGCGGCCAACGCCATAATTACACTTCTGTTTATGTACACTTGGGCGCCAATCACTTCTGGCGTGCCTTCTATTTTAGGTTTTGGCAGTTCCCTGGAGCAGAGCCCGTTATCTATAATAAAAGCGCCCTCCCGACAGGAGCACCCTTTCTGTTATTCCTGAACCTGTTATAGCCCGAAAAGTGTAGAGAGTGGTTCGGTTTTGTGATTTGCGATTCCGTTAATAATATAACTCCTATTTATGCCCGCATAAGCAGTTCGAGTTCGTCCTTCTTGTTTTCGTGTTCCAAGTAACAAATTTCACTGTTCATTTGGATTGGATGGCAATAATAGCTAATAACTTCATTATAATATTAACTATTTCGCCCACTGAGTTACTTTCGTCTTTGTTTGACTTTGCATTGGAGACACTCTTAACAGTATCCCCGTACAATACGTTGGGTGGCGTTTCTACGCTCCTGATCTGCTCTGCTTTAATTCTGTCCGGGTTTTTCGGGCATAGAATTGATTTTGCCGTGTATGCACCGCCACAATTTCAGCAAATTGCGAGGGTGTTACGAGATTTAGGGCAATCATATGAGGGGTGGGCCGCCGCGCACTTCGTGCACTTAAAAGGCGCGGAGCACCTGAAAGCACGCGTCCGAAAAGGTGAGACCTATAGATATTCGGACGCGTTTTCGGTTCAGCACTGACTTTAATGCTCATGACATCTTTCAGATCAAATATTTCCTTGCCTTTACTTGACTTTTCTGTGTTGACTAGAATAGACGGAAATTGCCTAGTTCTATTTCCGAGCCTTTTGATTCAATTTATCTTGTATCCCCTTTCTACAAGATCGCCTTCAACTTCTTTTTCCTGCATACCTTCCGGAATTCCTCGGATGACTACCTTCAGTTCCTTTTCTTCTGGGAACTGATAGGAGTGGTAGGGGATTTTTTGATCTTCGAGGATTCGCTTTAGTTTCAGGTATTCATACAAGGTGCATGTCAAGACCTTAATCCCCCTAGGACTATTTATCGCTTTTTTAATTATTGTATTATTCATCTCCGCAAACTCCTGAACTGTCAGGTACTTACTTTTATCCCTAAGGATCAGTGGAGCGGAGATCTAATTTTAGGCGTCGTTACAGCGCGTCCTTTCTCTTCCGCAATATTTTCATGTGTTATTGAGGCAGCTTCAGGGGTGGGAAATCTTCGTCCTTTTTACTTTTAGTATGTTCCTGGTCTATTCCGGACTCTTGCATTAATTCCGCATCTTTCGTTAAATTCTCGATTTCCATTTCAATTGCTGCTTCTTTTGTTGAACCGTTACTGTAGTCATTTAGAGTACCGTCAATCGCGTCCTCCTTTACGCATTCTTTTCTACGCTTCTTCGGCTAGCGGTCCTGGAAGAAATACGTGTTTTCTAGAGCGTTATATTTAGCTACTTTGACCGCTTTTAGTTCCGCAGCTAGAATCTTGAAGGCCTCGTTTGCCTTTCCTATCACTTCTTTATTAGAGTTCATTTCATTAATTATCATATTTATCTTCTCGTCAAATTCTCGAGCGATATCGATACTTGAAACTGTCAAATTCGGCGGTTTCAAGATGTTATTACTCGTGATTTACGCATTAAAATACTTAAATTCTAAACTTCTTGGACCCCCAACCGGCGGAATAGGTGTCATTGCGACGAAAAACTAAGTTTAAAGTACCTTGGATAGAGTTTTTCTACAAAAATAAACTAAACACTACTGGTTTCCTACTTATACGTGTTGACTTATAGGATACACTAAAAACTACTCTGCAAAGCGTACTTACGCCATTTAGGTTTATCCGTTCACTAAAGATTTAAAGCAATACTTACTTCTACGATGAGTAAAAATAGTAAGCTGCTTCCTGAAAGAATTTTTCTTATCCTACTTCTTCTTACCAGCTATTCTAAGTTCTAGTCTTGTTAGCAATTAATTGTTAGACAAGCGAGAACTACTTAACTAGTTTTAAGCAAAGGTACTAGATTCACTACTTAAGTACTACGTTAAATTGTTTATTTAATTTAGTTAAAAGCACTAATAACTACTTTTTACTTTCTCTTACCTATATGAAATATAGAATAGAGAAAGTATTGTTTTTGTCCAAAATTTTCGATGTCAAAATTTTAGCGGAAATACACGTTTTGG
>JAHWXV010293092.1:0-10081 GCA_024586415.1 Phrixothrix hirtus | reverse complement strand
GGGGGGGGGGGGTGATCAAGTTGTTTTCAGTCAAATGATATGATGAAATCTTGGGTGCGTTGGGTTATGTGTGGTTGGGAATTGTCGCGAAGCAGTAAAATCTCCCCACTATTGCGCAACACAGGTCTTACAATATTCCTTAACATTTGTTGTTTCACCCCGAGACAAAAAATCAACAAGCAGTAACTTATGTCTATCCTAAGACACGGTGCACATGATTTTTCAATCTGATATTGTTTTCTCAGACTTCACCTTCTTAGAAGATGCTGTGTGCTTCTACTAAATGGACTGATGTTTAGGCTGCGGTCTAACGTGTGACACCTATGTCTCGTCACTGTTGACACTTTCTTTACTGTACCTCGTGAGAACAGTCAAAGTACTGGTTATATGCTTTGCTTTGTGTAACCTAGGCAGTCTTCTTAGGGCCCAGCGTAAGCACAACTTCCAATAGTTTAAATGGTTTGTCACAATTTTTTATAAAACGCTTATAAAAACTTAAGGAATTTCATTAGGTAGCGATGAAATCGTAAACCGTCTATTCTCATGAACATTTTCATCTACCTTCTACACAAGGTCATCATAAATGACAAACGGTGTTGCTTATTACGTGCCTTAACGTGAACATTTGTACAGCCTTCATTAAATGCCCTAGCCTATTTTCTCACCATTCTATTATCATGCTTTCGACCGTTTTTACGGTCTAGGACAATGGTTGAGAAAAGCTATCAAATTAAAATAATGCGTTTTTAATAATCTCAACAATAACCAATCATTTATCAACAACTTCGTATTTATCTAAGTTGCCATATAAGTTAATCCAATATTGCACATCAAAAATCATAAAAAATTGTTCGAAAACAGACGACGTCTTCGGCTCCTTTAAATTATCCAATTTAAGGAATACTACGTGATGTACATAAAGGCAGAAAATATTAATTTCAATGATAAACTGTCTATACCTTTGTAAATTTAAATCCTATAAATAGAAATACTTAGATTAAAATAGATAAGATTTATAAAAGTCACTTACAGAGGAAAATTTAAACTAATCGTGAGAAGTGTAGTTAACGGCCAAACAATTCAAATTATATTGGTTGTTAGTGTAACTTACAATAAAAATTCGAATATTTCCGACACGAGCTAGAATTTATAAAAGTCGTTAAAAATTATGCTTTTTGATCAAGCTTAAAAAATAAATATCGTATAAAATAATTTAACTTATAAACTGTTATACTCAGATTAATTACAAGAAATCCTTTAATTGTGAGGGCGAGAACCAACAGATGGAATAAATCAAAAATCAAGCATTTACACATGCGTTGTGCTTCAAGCAATCCAAATTTATTTAAGAAATTATCACCGAAGAATGCAGGTAACCTGAGAATTCGAATCACTAGATGTCAAAGTATCAATATACATACATAAATAGCAACCAGTGTGTTAAGAACGTAAATCTTAACAGAATTCTCAGACGTAAAACGAATGGGGACATGAAATATGTTAATCAAATGTATTATTTAAGAACAGAAATTAAGTAATTTAAAAAAGGGAACATGAGGTCAAATAAAGCAATCGCTGAAATGTGTAGATTTGTATGATGCCATTTAAATAGACAAATATACGTCACAACATGCAAGGACGTACTCCACAGTTAAAATTCACTGAAATTAGCTAAACTTTAACTGACGTAAATTCAGTAAACAAACCAAAATAACATCTCTGAAGTTAGGAATTAAGGTATAAAAGTAAAACCTAACAGTAAATAGGAAATAGTAAGTCAGGTCATTAATGTGCTGAATCTAAACAACCACGCAAAACGACATAAATGTCACAATTGAAAAATGTGTATATTCTGGAACTTGAGTGCAAATAGAAGATTATCGAATGTGTCTCTGTTCTGTAAATTCATGCCTAAAATTAAAGTTTTGCCACTTATGAGAGTGTTAATTAAAGCTTAGACAGGACACAAGAGTTCTCGAGTCTGAAATATACGGTGGTTGAGATTGACCGCGAATCTCTGCCCAACTCTGCTTTAATTACACACATCAACATAGTGCATGAATATAAAAAGATATAAATTAGATAAGTACTTAACTCAATAACCTTCCGTTCAAATGGTAAAAATTCTTTCATATTTATACAAAGATACTTTTCCAAACTGTAAATTATTTAAAATTAGTATTTACTTAAGAAAGAATATCCTTAACCGCTATAATCCTTAAGACACCTACTACTTCATTTAACTGTTAATTGAAATTATTTTTTTAAATCTAACAGCGTTTTGTGTAAGTATTAAAATCAATTCGATTTTGGTAATATTTATTTAAAATTAATACAATTATATTTAAAATCTTGTAGTATCATTAATATTTTATTTATTTTAAATAAACGTTTCTTTAATAGTATTTTATTTAATTGCTATTTCATTAATAATGGCTTAGATAAAAATAAGTGTTTTTAGACATATTAAAACAGTAACGTTATTGAAAATGCAAAGTTTTGGAACGTTATATCAAAACTAGGTTAGCTTGACCTAAAATGTTTTTTATTAACCTGACGGGAGTCAAAACAGCATTCAATATTAAAGAAAAAATTAAGATCTATTTAAAAAACGTAATTTTATTGAAGGTAAAATAAAACTGAAGCATTATATATACGAAAGAAGGTGGAAGCTAGGATTTAAAAATGCGGAAAATGTTGGTATGATTGAAATCATGACGTGTATTTAATAAATGTGCAGTAATTTATCACCGAAACTTTCTAAAATTGTGCGAATTACATTTTCAAAGAGATATGTGAATGGCTCTAATTTAACAGAGCGGCGACAGACTTGGAAAACTGGGAATACCCAGGGTTAATATTAAGTGTAAGGAAAATCAGGGAATTATCAGGGAAATTTACAAAAAACATTAAAAATCAGGAAATTTACCTTGAATAGGTATTTAACCTAATGGTGCGTATTTTCTATTCCAATTTGTTTACAGAATTTACTCCTTGTGGGTGGTACATTCCTTAGGTATATTTAAAAATTTCCGGCGAAATATTTGTATATTAGATTTGGTTTCTAATTATACTTAGAGCTGCCCGAAAAATTATCCGTACACGGTGCATTATAACGCTGTATTTCAGTTTTACTGTTTAAAGAGGGGTTTATCGAATATTTATAGTGATTTATTTCAAAAACTAATTTATTTACTATAAAAATAATATACCTTAATCTGGAAAAAACAAATTTAGTTTTATAAAAAAACAAAAACATTATTAAACATAAAAAGCGATTCCCAATACTCTGGGAAATATTAGGTATAGAGAAAATCAGGGAATTATCAGGGAAATTTAGAAAAACCATTAATAATCAAGAAATATGCCTTGAATAAGTATTTTATATACCAATGTGTTTACAAAATTTACTCCTTGTGGTACATTGCTTAGGTATATCTAAAAATTGCCGACGAAATATTTGTATATTAGATTTCGTTTCCGATAATACTTATAGTTGCCCGCAAAAGTGTTCGTACACGGTGCACTATAACCCTGTATTTGAGTTTGTGTTTAAAGAACGTTTTATCGAATAATTATAGTGATTTATTCTAAAAATTAATTTACTAACTATAAAATTAATATACCTTAATGTGGAAAAAAAACAATTTTAGTTTCAAGAAAAAACAAAAACATAATACTAAACATAAAAGGCGATTCGCAAAGATTATTTTTAAATCATTATTAATAACAAATAAGGATTGATTTTTGCTTATATTATGTGTTGTAAACGTTTTGGAGGGAATGCACCAATTTGGTTGTCGTTTCTTTTCAATGTTTGCCTATTTTTATAATAAAATCGATTGAATCTGATAGGCATTAGAAAATTGACATTTGGAGGCTCTTTTTTCCAACTTTTCAAATATATTTTCTGCTGGGCTAATATCTGGCGATTACGGAGATGGGTTTAGTACATGAAACACGTTGTACAGTAACCATTTTTGTATAAGACGCCATTTATGTTTCAGGTCATTATCTTGATAAAATAAAAACTGTTGCTAGAGACTTACAGTTGGCCAGTTACTTATTGTCGGACATAGTAGACCAAGTTAAAAGTAGGGGCAGATAGCAAACTATTTGCAAATATGTACAATTATCTCGTTTTAACGTTGCCTAGCAAGTAATATTATGTTTAAAAAATACAAAAGTACGTTTTCTCAACTTTATCTAATGCGAATTAAAAGAGCAGGGAATTTTTTAGAATTTTTCTGGAAAACAGGGAAGAGTCAGGGAAAATTTTAATACAGGAAACCAACAACTACTGGCATCTGTATTAATTACAAAAATAACCGCCCATTATCAAAAATTAACTGCCTGTGTTTTGATTTCATTTTCATAGTCCAATAAAAAATCCCTTTAACAGAATATTGCCTTCAAAAGGAACCTAATACCATTTTAAACATAGGACATTAGTAACGGTTATCCTTTGAAACCTATTAAAAACTCTTTTAAAATCAGAAATAGATTTACTAAACCGATTAAATTAAATTAACTCCAGAAGTCAGAAATCACAGCTTATTTTATTTCAAAAAATTATCTAAAAATATAAAAAAATCACCTTCAACCAATCTTCATCGGCACAATTCTCACTAAGAAAAATGATAACACACATCCCATGAAGAACGGATGTGGATCTTGCAACGCCGTATACATCGGTCAAACGTAAAGAATATTTGAGACCAGATTAAAAGAACATGTTAGAGCATTGCATTCCACTAGCCACATATATATCAAATCAGCTTTTCTGGAACGTTTATGAAGTACAGGTCATGATTTCAATACTATCAACAACGTTAACTTTTCACACTTTGCTTCAAAAGGCAAAGAATTTAATTTCGTACAAATACTGGAAATTCATAATCATGAAGGATCCCAAGATTTCACTTGCGTTAATATTTTAATGATTTCAATCAGAATGTTCATAAATTTTTATAGACTTCATCTTTATTATACGCATTATTTTAATTTGTTAATCTTTCTTATTGGTACATTGCACTTTTAATTATGTATACTTAATTAAAAAACGCTTATCTATTCGTATTTTATACGAGCGCTTTTAATTTGAATACTGTTTTAGATAAACTTTTAAATCTTGTTAGTACATTATTTATGGGCAATTTCCCGAAGTTTTAGTAGATATACTTAAGATATTTAATGAATAATAACTTTTAGCCAAGGTTTTTTTATTAAATTAAGATTCATATAAAAATAAATAATTTTATATGAATCTTAATTTTGTTTTTTCCTTAACCCAATTTCATTTTTTTTAAGCAATTATCCACACAATATTATTGATTGTGTAATCTTTTTGTAGGATTACGTTTGTTATTTTTGCCTGACGATGTCATGTTGATAGCATAACATGCTCAAATTCCTGTCGAACATTCTTTGTTTGTTGTAATAAAAAAATTTATGAGCGAGATGGTTTCCCTTAGTGAATATGACGCTAATTGGGAGTAACCAACAGGATTTTCTAAATGTAGTCTTAAGTTGGCTTCTCGAAAGAAAATCTGGTTTGACATTAACATATCTATACAGGGTGATTTTAAAATAAACCGACGACTTTAACACGTTAATGTATAGGATTACTTACGCTAGCAACAAAATCGCATAAGATTGAAAATGCGACTTTTGAGAACTTTCGGAAATGTGTAAAAAAGTGAATACGTCTAGACAAATTCCAATTTGAACTATGTGTCGAAGAGGAAGTAACGTGTTGTTTTCATATCAAATTACTGAAATCTGTATTTGTTTATGTCGTGTAACACTAACCTATCCTGATACATTTTATTCGTTCGAGTTTTACACAATTAAATATCTAACTGTTAATCATTAATGCAATAAATAAAATTACTTAAATAATTAATTAGAGCAATTGTAATAACTCAAGTTACTAGCAAAATAAACTCACCAAAAGGTCGAATCAAGGTTACTTTCTCTTATGACCCACAGATAAACTCACTCCTTTCACCAAATTAATAAGCTCTGTGAGAAACACTCACCCTTTTAATAAATTCATTTTATTCGAAATCAGGCTTAAAATAAGTCGTTTGCACCGCTGTAGCTTGACTAACAAATTAATTTTTTTTAAATCCTGCACTCCTAGTGCAGGTTGCTAATACCGTTATACCAGTTTAAAGCAATATTTTAATTTTTGTTGTTTATATTTTATATTCTAAATATGATATATCGCAAATTTACCGAAACATGCTTCTTACATTCGGTAACGGAAAACATTGATATGTATTACCGTATTATTCGTTCTTACGATACATTTCCGCAAAGGAAGTTAAAAGAAACAAACAATAGCAAAGCTAAATCAAGATAATCTAACGAATCGTTAATAATAAATATTTAATTAAAATGTGACATCTAATAAATAAATAGAAGATTCAGGCAAATGAGTACTCAATTTATATTATATGATTAAATCGATACGTTACAAAGAAATAACTATTAAAATTATACAAACAAGTTGATAAGTAAATGCATAATTTAAATGTTATTTCTTTCAGTTTCATACATGTAGAGACATCTAGGAATGAAATTATAGACTAACCTTATGTGAAATGTAAAATAAAGTTTAGAATTAAAATACTATAGTTAGTTATAGAAATCTGTAATGGCAGAGAAATCTAAAATGAACCATAAAAGCACAAAAGTTAGTGAAAAGTTCAAAGAATTCAAGATAAAATAGGGTGTAAATAAGCTTATCAAAGCATTCAAAAATTAAAACTTATCCCCTTTCTCTACCTTACTGACCGAAAACCTACGCTTGTAATTATTATTGCTATTTTAAGATATGGACTTTCCGATCTAAGCTAGTAATAATATAATTTCCCTCAGCTTTCGCGGTTTTTAAAGCCATAACCGGCTTTAAAACAAACTAATTTCCTTCAATATCACACAAGGACAGTTCTAGCGGCCCCCTAAGTACGTATCCGAGGGAATTGATATGAAATAATTATTATAAAGCTTTAAAATAATTCCAACTTCCCGCTGCCCTCTAACCGCAAATACAATGAAAATTCTGTCAATATAAATGGCACTTAACTTACCCTCGTGTAAATCCCTATAATTATAAAGTCATAAATTCACCAAACTATACTTTAAATTACAAAATACCCGAAGCATGATATCAACTTGACAGCCATTTTGACTGCACGAATATTTAATGAATGTATATAGATAATACACGTTTAGATTTAAAGGATGCTCATAGAATATGTGAATATACGATTTTAAAACACAATGAGAACTTAATTGAATTAGAACAACAGTAGTAACGCAATTGAGTACTTAAAGATATATACTTATAACCAACGTATTTATAATGATACGTTTAAAACTAACACCAAATATTAATGCAACTAAAACACCCCGAAAAAGTCACGTCGAAAGCAAATCGCGAACCCACGACATGAATCTCAGATCAAAGTGTAGCCGCTTGGCAGACAAGCCAAGTAAATACAAAGCTGTCTATAAATATAACCGGGTTCGTTAGACCTCGTTCGCTGATGTATGCGGTAGAAAGCGCTATAAAGTTTGATAAAACACAAAAAACGAATGCCACGCCATAAATGCAGTGAATATCTCCAATTCAAGTACGCATTGCATTTTAAAATGATGCAACAACTTAAAATGGCACAAACTGTGCTGCTGTTGCATAAACCCTCAATCCCATAACATTTTTAACGGCGTTTTTTGGAAATTGCAAGGAATTTAAAAAAAAATTTTTTTCTTGATTTGGAACTACCTGCGCACATATGGTCAGAGTTTATTAGTCTATTTTCAAATCACCCTGTATGTAACCCTCTTCGGCTAGTCTTGCTAAAATTGAGAATATTTCGTTGTAATGTTCCAAATAATCTATTTGTTTTTTCTCCCAGGAAGTTAGTGTTTCATTGCTCCAGCAAATAAAACACATTTTTTGAAATTGTTGAAATGCATATCTGTACCTAAGTGATATTCGTATATATGCTCCAAATTTAACTCATCTTATTTTTAAATCCATATAGTTAATATAAATAAAATAAAGAAGAAGATTCCTCCTAAAAATGGCACAAATTTTAAAAATAAATTAGGTTCTTCAAGGAAAAAAGCATGAAACTGTAATATGAACAATTCTAAGGCTTCTCACCAAAAGATTTTTAACTTAACTAAATAGGTAAAAATATAAAAGTTTGCATTTCCAAACAGCTGACGAGCCCCACTAGGGCGAAACCATTGCTCTGCTGGTGCTGTGTCACGCTGTTTGGAAATGCAAACTTTTTTATATTTTTACCTATTTAGTTGGTGAGAAGCCTTAGAATTGTTCATATCAGTTTCATGATTTTTTCCTTGTGCCGAATTAATTTTTAAAATTCGTGTCATTTTTAAGAGGAATCTTCTTCTTTATTTTATTTATATTAAAATATCTCCTAATATAAACAATAGATGGCTCTGCCATTATTTGTCATTGACACCCACACAGGTTTATGTGTTTCAAAGAAAGTTATGCATTTTCAACCAACGTGTCCAGCCACCCAGCACTGATGAGCTCCACTAGGGCGAAACAATTGGTCTGCTGGTGCCGTATCACACTGTTTGGAAATGCAAACTTTTGTATTTTTATCTATTTAGTGAGGTTAAAAATCTTTTGGTGAGAAGCCTTAGAATTGTTTACATTACAGTTTCATGCTTTTTTCCTTGCGCCGAATTAATTTTTAGAATTCCTGCCTTTTTTAAGAAGAATCTACTTCTTTATTTTATTTATATTAAAATACTTCCTAATATAAGCAATAGATGGCTCTGCCATTATTTGCTGTATAGTTAATGTTCGTTTGCACACTTATGCTGGTTTCATTCTAACTTCTTTTATTCAAAAATTAATAATTCCTTATCAAATATTCACACCAAAATCAGACAGAAATTAATTGTTTCGGAGCCAAAGCTTTAGTTTGCAGAAATTTCTTTGGGTCTCTTAGTTTCAACTAACATGGCCATTTTGTCATGTCTACCAGAAGGGGCTTTAATGTGCCAAATATCAGATTGACACGAAATCTGCAATTTAAAAAATTTTTACTGCTAAAAGATTTACCTACCTTGAATGGGTTTGAACCCGCATCCCTTAGGTGCAGAGGCAGAAACGCTAACCACCACAACAATCCGAAATTATATGTATACCCAAAAATCCATAAATTTCAAAATACACAATCTCCTTTAGACGTAGTGCTATATCCCATTATTTCAATTGAATCATGCTCAGTTCACCATTATTTTCATGGCTAACTACGCTACAAATTCTAATGTTACTTGTAGTTGAAAATATTAGAGATTTAAATCTGATTGTTGACAGCTTTTTAATATACTTTGACATTCAAAAAATTATTCAGCAACGTCTCCATAATAGCATGTGGGAACTCCTCTTTTGATAAATATGCTAAACAACTCAAATTATTGTGATCGGCATACTGTTTTACCTGGTAGGATTTTATGCCAATAGATGATGTGTTCTGGTTTAAATCACGCTATTATGAAATTGTTCTAGGTCAAACGGCACGGTGTGGATGATTTTAGAACGACGTGTAAGCTATGGCCGTTAAAGGGCATTGAATTTATAATTAAAACTGCCAATCAATTATTGATCTCTAATATATACAATTTCACTGTCGCCATTATACTGGGTGCGGTAAGTGTATCTTGTGATTTTACAACGTGTTTTTTCAAGGATAAAATTGAGAGGGAATAAAGCCGCTACCACCATTTTGTAGCTTACTATCAGCTCATGCCATTAAAATTTGAGTTCTATACTTTGAAGCTCCTAGTTTTACGTTAAAGAAGAAAGGTGGTAGTGTAAAAATAGTACGTACACTCAAGAATATAGCGACTGTGTGAGGGTCCTTTGTGGGAAGTCCACACTCGGTCTGTGACTGCATGTTAGACAATTTTCTCGAAGTTCATCCGTACAAAATTTAAATCATACATGCAATACACGAACGTAACTTTAAAAACAAGGCAAATTTCTATCAAATTATACTAAAGTTAATTAATGAATGGCAAG